>WNNJ02003523.1:0-157351 GCA_012934845.2 Pomphorhynchus laevis | reverse complement strand
ATTAATCAGCTTACTAAAGTAATCATTTAAGTTATTATAAAACCAATTGTAAATTTTATTTTTGTCGTTGTTATTATTTAATCTATATTTATGTCCTATAAACCTTAAAAAATTTTGGTTTCTAATAAACATACATTAGACAGAAGAAAATTTATTACTGTTCTAGCAAATTAGAATCTAAAGTAAATACAATCTAAAGTAAATACAGCCTGACTTAGCAAGAACTGATATCTGTCAAACCGAACATTTCGCAAAAAAATATTGACTTCAAAAAATATTTACAGCTTAAACACACAACCTGACAGCAGAACCGAAGAATCTTCATCAGACGAACCGGAAAGAAAGTGGAATTGTTCTGGGAGGGAAGTATTTAAAGAGAAGAGTGGGTACGAGGGGGCTATAGGGTAGTAGGGAAAGTAAATTAGATAGCTTAGTTTGTAGATAAGAAAATTCATCAGGATTTATATTACAAGGGGTGGATGATCGTGAAAGAATTGAGTTTAAGATTTTCCAATGAGATTTAGAGTTGGAAAATGACTCGAGTTGATTTCGCTAAAAGAGAATACGTTTAGTATGTATAAGAATGAGATATGAACGGCATTGAGAAAAGTAGGAATCACGAAGATTTGGAGGGAGTGAGTTGGGAGAACGTTTAAGAAAGCGTTTATACATACGAAAAGAGTGACGGAGTCGACGCTTAGAAAGACAAAAGTCAGAATCGAACCAGGGAGCATGGCGCAAGCGCTGGGAACGTCGAAGTCGACTAGGCAGAAGTTATTGAGGATCGACGTAAGTTCAGAATCAAACAGAATGCATAGATCATCGGGAGAGAGATAATTAAGATGAAGTGTAAAGAGTGAAGAATTGATTAAGGCTGTGCAGATAATAGGGATATCAAGAAGTTTCCAGGGTCGACTTGGTATAATAATACAAATTTATTTAATGTGGCAAATGCGTGCAAGCTGTACCCTCTCAAGTCAACAAACAAAAATGAAAAAGTCAAGCAGATAAATTGTTTAAATGGGAACGCATTTGTCGTTTGAAGCACTGCAAGGAAGTTGATTGGCGGATATGATCGGGCAGATGGTTCCACGATAGAGGAGCAGCCACAATGAAGGAGCGGAGTCCAAAGGAGATAGAGTAGTTTGGGACATGTATAAGAAGGGAATTACATGAACGCAAGGAACAGTAAACAGGACGAGAATTATCAAGAAAAGAAAGATTGAGAAATGAAGGGGTATGAAGAGTTACAAGGCGGAAAGCAACGATAAGAAGACGAATTTGAACACGACAATAAATTGTAGGCAAATCGAGAGAAGCAATATGGTAGGATGTATGATCAAAACGACGAAGACGGAGGAGAATTCGGACGGCTGCGTTGACGATGCGTTGTAGGGGAAGAAGAGTGGATTTAAGTGAGTTGGAAAATAGACTAAGACAAAAATCGAGTCTAGAAAAAAGGAGAGAAGATATTAGAATCATCCAAGAAGGGAAATCGATCAATCTACGAACTTGACGGAGGTTGCGGAGTATCAAGGTAGTCGAGCGTACTTTATCTCTAAAGAAAGGTTTAACTGAAAGTTGGTTGTCAAAATGGAAGCCTAGGAAAACGATATTATCAACGATAGGAAGAATTGTAGAATTTAATGATACGGAGGGAGGTTCGAAGCCGAAGCGTTGATGTAGGATCCACATAATTTTGGATTTATCAGGATTCAGAGAAAGGCGAAGGGAAGAAAGATGATTAGAAATTGAGACAAGACAGTCGGAAACATAAACACTAAGATCGTGAATACGATAAACAGCTGCGTGAGCATAGATAATAATGTCATCAGCATATTGCATACCATGGAAGTTAAACTTATGAGAAATCGAAGTCAAATCACCAAGAAGAAAAGAGAAAAGCATAGGGCCTAATACGGAGCCTTGTGGAACACCGGACGGAATAGACGAAGGATGGGAGAGAGAAGAGTTAGAAAATACGCGAAATGTACGGTTTGATAGATATGAAGATAACCATGATACAGTGGGTAAAGAGAAGTCATAATCATGACGAAGGCGATGGAGAAGAACTGAGTGATCGACGATGTCAAAAGCAGACGATAGATCAAGAGAAACTATGACACTACATAATTTGTGATCGCGCGATATGAGTAAGTCGTTATAAACTTTAAGACATGCAATTTCGGTAGAGTAATTAGAGCGAAAAGCGGCTTGGAAGGGAGGAAATAAGTTAGAGGAAAAGAGATATATATATTAACTTGCTTAAGAACTAGACGCTCAAGGAGTTTAGAGAGAGTTGGGAGAAGTGAAATAGGATGGTACGAAGATGGTATTGAAGAGTCGAGAGATTGCTTTTTGATGAGAGGACGAACAGTGGTGCATTTCTAGATGGAAGGAAGTGTACGGCTACGGATGGACGAGTTGAACAATGTGGTTAGGAAGGGTAAGATAGAGGAGCAGATATTTTTAAGCAAGTGAGTGGGAATTGGGTAGGAAGGAGAGGTTTTATTAGGTAATGACAGCAGAACCGAAGAAACTTCATCAGACGAAACGGAAAGAAGGTGGAATTGTTCTGGGAGGGAAGTATTTAAAGAGAAGAGTGGGTACGAGGGGGCTATAGGGTAGTAGGGAAAGTAAATTAGATAGCTTAGTTTGTAGATAAGAAAATTCATCAGGATTTATATTACAAGGGGTGGATGATCGTGAAAGAATTGAGTTTAAGATTTTCCAATGAGATTTAGAGTTGGAAAATGACTCGAGTTGATTTTGCTAAAAGAGAGTACGTTTAGTATGTATAAGAATGAGATATGAACGGCATTGAGAAAAGTAGGAGTCACGCAGATTTGGAGGGAGTGAGTTGGGAGAACGTTTAAGTAAGCGTTTATACATACGAAAAGAGTGACGAAGTCGACGATTAGAAAGACAAAAGTCAGAATCGAACCAGGGAGCATGGCGCAAGCGCTGGGAACGTCGAAGTCGACTAGGCAGAAGTTATTGAGGATCGACGTAAGTTCAGAATCAAACAGAATGCATAGATCATCGGGAGAGAGATAGTTAAGATGAAGTGAAAAGAGTTAAGAATTGAGTAAGGCTGTGCAGAGAATAGGGATATCGAGAAGCTTCCAGGGTCGACTTGGTGTAGATAATGGTAAAGGCGGAGAAGGAGGATAGGGTCGAGTAAGAGTAAGAGTGACAAGGAAATGATCGGACAAACCAGAATCAGTAATTGACAAGGAGGTATAGTCGTTGAAGCAGTTAGGAACAGCAATGATGTCGAGAGCACCGCCGAGAATATGAGTTGGGCTTGTTGAAAGTAATTTATAGTTAAAATCAGAAAAACTATTAGTTAAAGTGATAGAGTCAGAGTCAGACGGGCGATCAAGACGAATGTTAAATTCACCGAGAACAAAAGAAGGAGTATAAGACAATGAACAGTGAGACATTAGATCTGCAAGGTCGTTAAAGAAGATACGTAATGGGGCAACTGAACCTGGACGGTATACAATCACAAGTTCTAGAGGGAAATGCGTTGATAATCTGCATATGAGTAATTCGAACGAAGTGTAACGGATGTTAACGTTGATTTTACGTAAAGACATTGGGTGACGAGCAATGGCAACAATACCGCCATGGTTAGAAGCAGTAGATGTATGAGAGGCAATTGGACGAGCTGATTCAACTAGAGAACAACCAGAGCGACATAGACGACGAATAGCAAGATCGTCGGAGTCAGAGTGCCAGGATTCGGTAATGCAGAGAATATCGATAGATAATTGATCGAAGATATCGAGAAGCATATCAGTTTTATGAAGAACGGAGCGAGTGTTGAATAGACTAAGACGAAAAGTATGCTTAGGAGCGAGATCGACTAGCGAAGACAAGGGGGAGAGATTGGACGCCATCGAATTTTTGGCCTTGTGTGTACAACGTGAAAATTTCCGTTGATTTGACGTATAGATAAGGATGACTCGCCGTTTGTTTCACGTCGATGTTTCTCAATGCGAGCAAAATTGAGCTAGGCAATATCAGAAGGGGAGCGGTCAGGAAAGATACGGCAAATAGATGAAGTGGTAAGAAGTTTTAAACGTTAAGAGAGTACCGAAGTGGCATGTGAACTATGTCGGAAAACGATTTTTAAGAGTGGAGGACTGAGATGATTGGATTTAGTGGGTTTGTTTAAACGAATAAAGGATACGGGAGCGATATTATTGAAGAGGGATGGGTTATCATCAGGAAGAATGGTTGCTAGGATATACCTGAAAGCAGATACATCATCGAGCCGAGATTGTGGAGAAGCAGATTCGGAAAGCTTTAAGTTTGATATGATTATACAGCGATCGCGCGAAGGAAAACGATTTCGTGGAAGTGGTGGACGGACAAAGCTGGTAGGAGTCGAGGCAGATGAGCAGATAGAAGTGGAAATGACAGGGGTGCTTGATAGAGAATTAATATTGGTTGGAGCAAGTGTGACAGGAGCGGGGTGTTGAATCGGTTGATCAGAGATGTGACTGGATATGATTTTAAATGAAGGATATAAATTATTTGGAATTGTTACGTGGGAGGTAGAGTATGGAGAATTAAGATAGGTTGGGGAATGAGTGACAGGAATGGAGTGTTGAATCAGTTGATCGGAAATGTTACTGGAAATGATTTTGATGGAAGGATGTAAATTATTGAGAAGTGATACGGGGGAGTTTGAGTAAGAAGTACGTGAAGAGAATAAAGAAGTTTGAGATTTATTTAGATTGGGGGAGAATAGGAAAGAAGAGGTACGAGATGAAAAGCTTTACCGTTAGCATTGTTCGAATGGGAAAGATTAATGGAAGTTTTGTACGTAGTTGAACGAGGAGTGTGTGAGAGAGTAGGTTCAATAATGGGATTATAAGATGCGAAGTCAGGTGTTGATGCGAGGGAAACATCTAAAACAGCATTGGTCTGAGTGGTCGTGTGTGATACAGGAGTAGAGGAGCAGGATAACTGTAGTAGTCGTACTGATGTACAAAAACCGCAAGTGAAATGTTTACGTTTATACACCGAGTGGTCGGATATTTTAACACGAACAAGTGTCCATACATCACAACTATGTTAAAATTATTATGTTGAAAGAATACGATTAGTGGAAAACGATTATTTCTCCCCATTGGTATTTTCTACTTCTGGCGGAATAGGTGAAAGCGCATGGAGTATTCTTCAAAGAATTTCAACAAAGATAGCCACACTCAAACATTCCGACTACAACATAGAACTGTCGAAACTTAAAACAAAATTATTATTATCGATTGTCAGAGCAGAATCAAACTGTCTACGAGCCTCTCGTTACACAAGAGCGTTTCACATATAATCTAGGAGAAGTGAAACCGTCTAAAAATTTTATGGGATATAACAAAGATCAAGATTTTATTATTTAGTTAAGACAATTTTCTTATATTATACTGTAAACAAATTATATCTTTAAAAAATAAAGTTAGACTTATAAAAAAAACAAAGGATTTATTTTAACGTGGCAAATGCGTGCCAGCGCACGCACGCTTACATGACCACAACAAAACAAGACTGTGAATCAGGTGTCGAGAAGGTGTGAACGGAGGAGGTGTTTGAATGTGATAAAGGAGGGAGCGCGGCGGACGTCGAGAGGGAGTTGATTCCAGGCGAGTGAGGCGGCGACGAGGAAGGATCGGAGACCGTAGTTGTTGGAGTAATTAGGAACGTGGAGTAAGAGGGTATGACAGGAACGAAGCGATAGCGAGGTGGGGCGAGTATCGTCTAAGAAAGGAAGGTTGATGAACGATGGGGAGCCGACAGCGATGAGACGAAAGTTAACGAGAAGAAGGCGGAGTTTGATGCGGATGTGGATGGTGGGCCAGGAGAGTTGGGCAAAATATGTGGATGTGTGGTCGAAGCGACGGAGACGAAAGAGCACTCGAACGGCGGTGTTGATTATTCGTTGTAGGGGTAGGATGATGGATTTTGGAGAATTGGCGAAAAGGCTAAGGCAGTAATCGATTTTAGGGAAAAGAAGCGATGAAAGAAGAGACATACAAGAACGGAAGTCGATAAGGGGGCGGATACGGCGGATGTCACGGAGAATTAAGTTAGACGAGCGGACCTTGTCACGGACGAAGGGTTTAAGGGAAAGGTGATCATCGAAATGGAAGCCTAAGAAAGTGAGATTGTGGACTATAGGGATGATCGATGAGGCAAAAGATACAATGGGAGGAGATATGTTTGGTTTACGGGGAAGGATCCACATTATTTTGGACTTTTCGGCGTTTAGAACGAGATGGAGATTGGAGAGACGTTTGTAGATAGAAGAAAGACAGTTGGAGGCAGAAATGCCGATATCGTGTATGCGATGTGCGGGTGCATGAGCATAGATGAGGATGTCATCGGCGTATTGCATGACGTTAAAGGAGTAAGGTTTGATAAACGGAGAGAGATCGCCAAGCAGAAGAGAGAAAAGCAGGGGACCTAGGACTGAACCTTGTGGGACCCCGCAAAAAATAGGCATGGGAGGGGTGGATGATGAATTAGAACAGACGCGAAAGAAACGGTCGGATAGATATGATGCGAACCATGCTACGGAGAAGGAAGAAAAGCCGTAATCATAAGAAGGAAGAAGGAAGAAAAGCCGTAATCATAAGAAGGAAGAAAAGCCGATAGATAATCATATCTATCTTCTTATTACAATTTAATAGCAAATGACAAAGATGATGGCCAAATCTCATCGATGAAAGCAACGGTTTTCTCTTAGTGAATCCTTCAAAAAATCCCAACGCGTAAGATCTCTTACACTAGAAAGACCATTGAGCGTCGTTTAAAGAGTTGGAAAGCTGAAGACTATATAAGTGTATATAAAGAATATCTATCTGACTGTTCCTTTCTCGTCTGTTCTAATTCATCATCCTCCCCTCCCATCCCTATTTTTTGCGAGGTCCCACAAGGTTCAGTCCTAGGTCCCCTGCTTTTCTCTCTTCTGCTTGGCGATCTATCTCCGTTTATCAAACCTTACTCCTTTAAGGTCATGCAATACGCCGATGACATTCTAATCTATGCTCATGCACCCGCACATCGCATACACGATATCGGCATTTCTGCCTCCAACTGTTTTTTTTTCTATCTACAAACGTCTCCAATCTCCATCTCGTTCTAAACCCCGACAAGTCAAAATAATGTGTATCCTCCCCCGTAAACCAAACATATCTCCTTCCACTGTATATTTTGCCTCATCGATCATCCCTATAGTCCACAATCTCACTTTCTTAGGCTTCCATTTCGATGATCACCTTTCCCTTAAACCCTTCGTCCGTGACAAGGTCCGCTCATCTAACTTAATTCTCCGTGACATCCGCCGTATCCGCCCCCTTATCGACTTCCGTTCTTGTATGTATATTCTTTCATCGTTTCTTTTCCCTAAAATCGATTACTGCCTTAGCCTTTTTGCCAATTCTCCAAAATACATCATCCTACCCCTACAACGAACAATCAACACCGCCGTTCGAGTGCTCTTTCGTCTCCGTCGCTTCGACTACACATCCACATATTTTGCCCAACTCTCCTGGCTCACCATCCACATCCGCATCAAACTCTGCCTTCTCGTTACTTTTCGTCTCATCGCCGTCGGCTCCCCATCGTTCATCAACCTTCCTTTCTTAGACGATACTCTCCCCAACTCGCTATCGCTTCGTTCTTGTAATACCCTCTTACTCCACGTTCCTAATTACTCCAACAACTACGGTCTCCGATCCTTCCTCATCGCCGCCTCACTTGCCTGGAATCAACTCCCTCTCGGCGTCCGCCACGCCCCCTCCTTTATCACATTCAAACACCTCCTCCGTTCACACCTTCTCGACACCTGATTCATAGTCTTGTTTTGTTGTAGTCATGTAAGCATACGCTGGCACGCATTTGCCACGTTAAAATAAATCCTTTTTTAAGAAGCATTAATGTTGCAGACAACATCACATTGCAATGTGAAAACAGAGAAGATTGATTGGCATAAAAACTACATTCGGCTAATGGAGAATGGATGTGTAGCTTCAGCAACCAGACTTCTAGAATTTAAAGACGATTCACCCATTCTTTCTCCCGATTCGAAAGTTGGCACAAATACTGTAATAGAGAAGCTAGCAGAATTACACCCTTACATGTTGAAGTAGATCAGAGCGCTATTCTATCGGATTTTGTTGAGGCAGTAACTAGTCATCATCCAGTCATATTTTATTCTATAGACGCAGACGAAATAATAGCAGCAGCAAGGAGAGCACAAGGAGGCGCTGGACCTTCAGGCTTAAATGCAATAATGTGGAAGAAAATGTTAACTGGATTCGGTATCCAATCTAAGAAGTTGGCAACACCACTATCGGAATTTGCAATACGATTAGATTCAGATCATATCCATCCTAACAGTTTGCGTGAGTTTGCAGCGAGCAGACTTATAGCTTTAAAAAAGACTGCAGGAATACGACCAATTGGCGTGGGACAAGTGGAACGACGGATAATTAGCAAAGTCGTTTTAGGAAAAATTAGAAACCATATTCAGGATGTAATGGGAACGGTGCAATTGTGCGCATCACAGAGAAGCGGAATAGAATCCGCTATTCATTCCTTATCAGATTCCTTTCACTCTCGGAGTGACTTTGGTTTACTGGCCGTGGATGCAACAAACGCTTTTAATTCCGTAAATCGACGTCTAACATTAGAAACATAAAATTCATTTGTCCGTCTCTAGAAACAAAACTAGGGAACTTGTACGTAAAGTCATCAACAATGTTTACTGGTAGTGATCTGATATTTTCAAAAGAGGGTTACACTCAAGGTGACCCTCTGGCCATGGATGCATTTGACGTTTCGACTCTACCACTTATCCTACATATTCAAAAACGTTTACTATCAGTGATTCAACGATGGTACGCAGACGATGAAAACAATGTCGGTCCTAGCGATGATTTATCTAGAGCCTGGGAAATACTAAAAACAATAAAAAAGAGAATTATTTTAAAGAGGAAAATGCGTGCCAGCGCACGATTACATGACCACAACAAAACAAAAATGTAAATAATGTGTCGAGAAGGTGTGAACGGAGGAGGTGTTTGAATGTGATAAAGAAGAGAGTGCGGCGGACGTCGAGAGAGAGTTGATTCCAGGCGAGTGAGGCGGCGACGAGGAAGCATAGGAGACCATAGTTGTTGGAGTAATTAGGAACGTGGAGTAAGAGGGAATGACGGGAACGCAGCGATAGCGAGGTGGGGAGAGTGTCGTCTAAAAAAGGAAGGTTGATGAACGATGGGGAGCCGACAGCGATGAGACGAAAAGTAACGAGAAGGCGGAGTTTGATGCGGATGTGGATGGTGGGACTAGGAGAGTTGGGCAAGATATGTGGATATGTGGTCGAAGCGACGGAGACGAAAGAGCACTCGACCGGCGGAGTTGATTATGCGTTGAAGTGGTATAATGATGGATTTTGGAGAATTGGCGAGAAGGCTAAGGCAGTAATCAATTTTAGGGAAAAGAAGCAATAAAAGAAGAGACATACAAGAACGGAAGTCGATAAAGTGGCGGATACGGCGGATGTCACGAAGAATTAAGTTAGACGAGCGGACATTGTCACGGACGAAGGGTTTAAGGGAAAGGTGATCATTGATATGGAAGACTAAGAAAGTGAGATTGTGGACTATGTGGATGATCGTTGAGGCAAAAGATACAATGGGAGGAGATATGTTTGGTTTACGGGGAAGGATATACATTATTTTGGAATTTTCGGCGTTTAGAACGAGATGGAGATTGGAGAGACGTTCGTCGATAGAAGAAAGACAGTTGGATGCAGAATTGCCGATATCGTGTATGCGATGTGCGGGTGCATGAGCATAGATGAGGATGTCATCGGCGTATTGTATGACGTTAAAGGAGTAAGGTTTGATAAACGGATAGAGATCGCCAAGCAGAAGAGAGAAAAGCAGGGGACCTAGGACTGAACCTTGTGGGACCCCGCAAAAAATAGGCATGGGAGGGGTGGATGATGAATTAGAACAGACGCGAAAGAAACGGTCGGATAGATATGATGCGAACCATGCTACGGAGAAGGAAGAAAAGCCGTAATCATAACGAAGGCGAGAAAGGAGGACGGAGTGGTCGACAATGTCGAATGCGGAGGAGAGGTCGAGGAAGATGAGAACACTATATAGAGCCTTGTCTCGAGAAATGAGTAAGTCGTTGTACACTTTTATGCATGCGATTTTTGTCGAGTAATTAGAGCGGAAAGCGGATTAAAAAGGAGGGTACAGATTGGATGAGGAGAGATAAGCGTTGATTTGTATTAAGATGAGGCGTACTAAGAGCTTTGAAAGAGTAGGGAGTAGTGAAATGGAGCGATAGCTAGGAAGGGAGGGGTCGAGCGATTGTTTTTTAAGGAGGGGACGAACGATTGCGTATTTCCAGTGTGAAGGGAAGATACGACTGCGGATGGACGAGTTAAACAAGGTTGTGAGAAATGGGGATATCGATGAGCATATAGATTTTAATATGTGGGTAGGCAGGGGATCGGCAGGTGAGGTTTTGTTGGGCAAGGACATGAGGACAGATGATACTTCTGTAGGTGATACAGGGAGAAGATGAAAGAGTTCCGGAAGGATGAGAGTAGAATGGGCACAGTGGAATAGGATGGAGACCGGAGTGTGAGAGAGCAGCGTGGATACTTTAGTCTGGAGAAATGACGAATAATCATTAGCATTGATGTTGCACGGCGTAGAGGAACGAGCTAGGATTGAGTAAAAAGTATGCCATTGAGTCTTAGAGTTGAATGAAGTGATGATTTTATGCTGCCAGAAGGAGTTGCATTTGGTACGTAGTAGGTGGAGATGAGACCGGCGAAGAGCAAGATAGGAATCACGGAAAGACGGAGTGATTCCTATCACTCCGTCTTTCCGTGATTCCTATCTTGCTCGTAGCCGGCAGCACTCATCAGTAGGGTGAACTACCATCAGTCGTTTCGGCTGCCTTGTGATATATTTAAAAGGCATCTTCGAAAATTTGCTAACGTAGTAGCATGGGCATAGCCACTTTAAACTAACAACGTGCTTTCCGGATCATCCTAATTTTATTCGGCAGGAATTTTAATTGCTGTCGCTGCTTGCTTTCTCACAGGATCCCTTTGTCGGATACGTTTTTATAATTTAATCGTAGAATGTGTAAAACTGTGCTCCGGGAGCTAAAAAGCTTCAGTTTCATAATTGTAAATTTTGCCAAAAATTGGAGTTCGATTACATGCAGAGCACACTTCCTTATCACTCCTAGACGAGTTGATAGTAGCCAACAGCACTCATCAGTAGAGTGAACTACAATCAGTCGTTTCAGCTGCCTTGTGATATGTTTAAAAGGCATCTCAGAGAATTCGCTAACGTAGTAGCATGGGCATAGCCTCTTCAAACTGACAACGTGCTTTCCGGATCCCTTTCCGGATACGCTTTTATAATTTAACCGCAGAATGTGTTTTAAACTGTGCTTCGGAAGCTAAAGAGCTTCAGATTCATAATCGTAGAATTTGCCAAAAACCGGAGTTCGATTACATGCAGAGCGGACTTTCTAATCACTCCTAGACGAGTTGATGGTAGCCGGCAGCACTCACCAGTAGGGTGAACTACCATCAATCTTTACGGCTGCCTTGTGATATGTTTAAAAGGCATCTCCGAGAATTCGCTAACGTAGTAGCATGGGCATAGCCTCTTTAAACTGACAACGTGCTTTCAGGATCATCCTAATTTTATTCGGCAGGAATTTTAATTGCTGTCGCTGCTAGCTTTCTCAACGATCCTTTACCGGATACGTTCTTATAATTTAATCGCAGAATGTGTAAAACTGTGCTCCGGGAGCTAAAAAACTTAAGATTCATAATCGTAAAATTTGCCAAAAACCGGAGTTCGATTACATGCAGAGCATACTTCCTTATCACTCCTAGACGAGCTGATGGTAGCCGGCAGCACTCATCAGTAGGGTGAACTACCATCAGTCGTTTTGGCTGCCTTGGGATATATTTAGAAGGCATCTCCGAGAATTTGCTAACGTAGTAGCATGGACTCTATAAACTCTTTAGTTTATAGCCTCTTTAAACTAACAACTTGCATTCCGGATCATCCTAATTTTATTCGGCAGGAATTTTAATTGCTGTCGCTGCTAGCTTTCTCACAGGATCCCTTTACCGGATACGTTTTTATAATTTAATCGCCGAATGTGTAAATTTGTGCTCTGGGAGCTAAAATCTTAAGATTAATAGTCGTAGAATTTGCCAAAAACCGGAGTTCGATTACATGCAGTGCAGACTTCCTTATCACTCTTAGACGAGTTGATGGTAGTCGGCAGCACTCATCAGGAGGGTGAACTACCATCAGTCGTTTCGGCTGCCTTGCGATATGTTTAAAAAGCATCTCCGAGAATTTGCTAACGTAGTAGCATGGGCATGGCCTCTTTAAACTGACAACGTGCTTTCCGGATCATCCTAATTTTATTCGGCAGGAATTTTAATTGCTGTCGCTGCTAGCTTTCTCACAGGATCCCTTTACCGGATACGTAATCAGGTCAGAATTGATGATGACTTAATCCATGTCTGATCTATTCTAACGACTGTCCTTAATGGATTATCATCTTGTAATGCTGTGAGAGATATGCATATCAGAGCTGTCTTCCGGCTAGATCGTGCTCTTTCGTCCGCTAACGATCCACCACGCTTCCTCAAAATTGTGTTTACTTCATGTAAAATTGTGCAGCTCATACATTGTAACTCATTTCACCCGAAGGGTTCCGGCACCCGTATTCTTAGAGACCTGCACCCCGCTGATCGTACACGTCTATCAATGGCAAAATCGGAACTAGCTCAAAGACTGACACATAGTGAAAACAACATTACAATTCAGAATTTTCAGGTAGTGCGGCGCCTCCACATTCGTTGGCAAGCCATGTTGAACAGATCAGATATTGCTTCCCAGCGTGTTTCGACGCCGACCGCATGCCTCAGAGTGCATCTACCAAAATTTCATAAGAAGCTCTATCGCCTTGTTCAAGTCGGGAACGCAAAAGAGTTCATCATCTGAATGTACAGTAAATAAAGGTTCCCACCAAATTCTATACTCTAATGTTCTTAGTGATTCACGATCATCAACCGATAATTGCAGCTTTTACTGAATCGTGGGTAAACCATTCTATCTCCGATAATGAAATTTTGTCAAAATGATATGTTGCGTGCCGCAGCGATAGAATAGCTAGACAGGGTGGTGGTATATTACTATATATACGTGACACAATAAAGTTCCGTGACTTAGGAACTTTTAACGACCCCATAACTTCAAACGAACTTTTAGCGATCAGATTATACCAGCCATTCTCCTTGATACTCGTAGTCGTTTACCGCATCCCTACTTCATGTACTGATAGCATCGTGCAACGTTTATACTAGCTATCGGACCCTAATAAGCCGATATTGGTTGTTAGTGACTTTAACATGCCTACAATAGATTGGAATACATACAGTTGTAATTCGCCTTCTGAATTTGGTTCAATTGTGTTACTTCAAGCAATCAATGATCTATACCTTACTCAACATGTCAATGGATTTACCAGACTATATTCTACGTCTCGTTCTTTTCTTGATCTGGTTTTGTCTGCTCCGGGACATATTGACACTAGCGTTAATCACTTGGATCCAGTTGGCTGTTCTGATCATGTCACCTTATTAATAGATCTTGGACTTAGTATCCCTATCAATAATTCCTGTGTTAACAGATTCAACCCTTTTAAAGCCGACTACAACAAAATAAAAGAGTTCCTTTCTACCGTTTCGTGGCCTAATGCTTATATTTTGGGTATTGATCTCGCCTGGCTACTTTTCAAAGACACTTTGTATTCAGTACTTACCCGCTACGCTCCAATTGTACGTCAAACTGACGTCGGCTTATCTCCTTGTTGGTTTAATCGAGAACTCAAACAAGCATTGGCTCGACGACGCAAGGCATATTGTAATTATAAAGCAGGTAACTCTAGTTTTGAGCAATACCGACAGTATAGAAACAGGGTAACATCCTTGAAGAGACGTACGAGAGTAATCTTTGAAAAGAATTTATCCCAACGATGTCGTCGTGATCCTGGCTCACTCTTCAAATACATTTCATCAAGAAAACGTATAGCTAACACGTTCTCCTCTATTCTCGATAGCCAAGGTTATTTGGTATTGGACTCAAAGGAAATTGCGAATGTATTCGGCACACACTTAACATCGCTGAATTCGTCACTGAATGCTCCACCGCAAATAACTGACAGTTTGTATTGTTTGGTAGCTAATACTACTTCTGACCTTGATAACTTCATTAGACCTGACTTAGTGTACAGCGAGTTGTCCCGTCTGAAATGCACATTAAGTGCTGGTCCGGATCTATTGCCGTCAGCATATCTTCGCAACCTAGCTGACATCATATACCTACCTCTATATAATATCTTCTGTGCAACACTTGTGCTAGGAAAGATTCCCTCAGACTGGAAGCGCTCTATTATCTGCCCAATATTAAAACAGGGGTCTCGTTCTGACATCTGTAACTACAGACCGATTAGCCTCACATGTGTCTGCTGTCGCGTACTGGAACGCTTACTTCTGCGAAAAGTCACCACTCACCTAGAAACGAACCATATTCTAGCCCCTGAACAACCTGGTTTTCGGAAAGGTCATTCGACGCTAACGAATTTGTTGTTATCACACGATAGCTGGACCAGATATTATGATTATGGCATTCCGGTTGACGCCATCTTCTTTGACTTCTCTAAGGCATTTGATGCAGTCCTTCATGCTAATTTAATTCAAAAACTGCGCAATATCCACCTTGATGAGTGTTTAGTTCGCTGGATTATTGAATTTCTGTCTGACCGTAATTGCTTCGTAAGGATAAACGACGAATTATCTGATCGCTTTATTTCAAATCTTGGCGTACCTCAGGGAACTATACTCGGTCCAGTTCTTTTCAGCATATACATTAACGACCTCATTCCTAAACTTAGATCCGAGTGTGTTTTCTATGCTGATAATTTAAAAATCTCGCGCCCCATATTTTTGGACTCAGATGTAGACATCTTGCAGTATGATATTAACACCATAAATGATTGGTCGATTTTGAACGGGTTAAAATTCAATTTGAAAAAGTGTGCCTACATTTGCATGTCAAGACGTCCGGCCGAGTCAGCTCATATTTATCATATAAACAGCAGTGTTATTCATAGGACGAACTCATACAAGGATTTAGGTGTTTATGTATGTTCTACTTTATCAACACGTTTACATACTGACACTACATGTTCCAAAGTGAGAAGAGTCATCGGCCTGATTCGCCGAGCTCTTGTTCATATTGACATACAAGCTTCAAAACAATCTCACAAGCACTTTTTGAGCATCCTCCTATATGCTTCGCCGGCATGTTATCCAATCACCTTACGAGAACGCAATAATCTAGAGTCTGTCTTCCGATCAGCAACTAAAATGCTAAAAGCGGTTAGAAATATGAAATATCAGGATCGGCTCTCGAGTTTGGGAATGAGATCACTTCGATATCTGCGCGACAAGGCGGACCTGTGATACTTGGAACCACCTTGCTGACTCAACAGTTGCATCCTCGAATCTGGCTTCTTTTAAACGAAATATGGAAAAAGATCCCTTCTTGAAGATGAAGATCGAGTCAGAGGACATATATACAATAGTAAGTACACTCTACATTTACTTTTTCCTATTGTGACACAACTTGTAATGAGCCTTGCTGCTCACTTTGTTGTCTATTGATAATTTTTTAAATTATTATTATTTTTTCAGAACACTCAAATAAAACATATACATATCAACCGTAAAACATCCCATACCGGGCAACATGTTAGCTAAAATTAGTATCGACAGTGAGTATGAAATTATTATGCAAATATGTACTTTTACGATTAAATTGTGTACTTTTATCTAATAACTATTAAATTTGCAAATGTTATTCTTTATTAACATTCGACTTAGACTACCATAAACTAAATTGTCTGCAGTTAAGAGTAAATATGCTATGCCGATTTTATCGATTTTTAGCGTTTATAAGCGTCTGACGTTATTATGCAGCATATAGTTTGCTATACAGTAGAAGCTGCTTTTGCTTTTGGTAGCGATGGGACGCGGTAAAGATATTTCGCCCGATGAAAAAGATTCCGAAAGAAATAAAAAGAGATCATCGGACGGTAAAAAAGCTATCTCAGGCATCAGTCATGTTAGGCAACGAAACGAACGAAATAAATTTCGTACAATTTCTTATCGCACGTTGCGCAGCCTTAAGTACCAAATGGTCAGGCATCCTCTAAGTTCTAGTGCCCAGATATTCGCATATGCAGGAATAAAATATACAAAACGCGACACTCGCTGCAGAATTTTGCGAAGTTTGGGCTCCGTAAGAAACGCAAAGCGACAACCCGTAATATCAAACATTAATATGGAGAAACGCATCGCGAGGGCACGTGAAAATATGAATACGGACTTCACGAAAGTCATCTTTAGTGATGAATCCAGAGCAACATTGGATGAACTGGACGGATGGGCGAGAGGATGGCTGACAACATCTACGTCGCAGCCGATTCGAGGATAACGCCAACAGGGTGGTGGCGGCGTAATGATTTGGGCCGCAATTGTAAACGACACAATAATAGGACCTTTCCGTGTTCCTGACAGCGTGAAATTGAACGCTCATTCATACTTAGATTTTCTCAACTCACATTTTCTGCCATGGTATCGCATGCATATCCGTAATGGGGAAAGCAACTTGGTTTTTATGCTAGACAATGCACCCGCACATGTCGCTAAATACACTATGAAATTCCTGGAAGGAAATGGGATAGAAAACTCTAAAATAATGAAATGGCCTCCGTCGTCACCTGATTTGAACCCCATTGAAAATGTATGGTCAATGCTTAAGCGCAAAGTATACGCAAATATCAAACGATTTATCGATAAAAACGAACTGTGGATTGAAATTACTAAAGCCGCGAGTAAAATAACTCCTGTTGATATAAAAATTTAACAAGCTAAATGGACAACTGGCTTATACGTTTGTTAGAGTCTCGAGGTCGCTACATTAATATGTAAACTTTTTCTAACAATTGTTTGATGTCTACTTATTCAATTTTATCATCTGGAGAAATTCCACTCTGGAAGAAAAGTCATTCAAATAAAAAATAATATATGCTGCATAATAACGTCAGACGCTTATAAACGCTAAAAATCGATAAAATCGGCATAGCATATTTACTCTTAACTGCAGACAATTTAGTTTATTGTAGTCTAAGTCGAAGGTTAATAAAGAATAACATTTGCAAATTTAATAGTTATTAGATAAAAGTACACAATTTAATCGTAAAAGTACATATTTGCATAATAATTTCATACGCACTGTATTATCTATAAGGAGATTGTACATATTTAGTCGTTCCTTTTCAAATCCTGGCATATTTCATTGCGTTGAGCCATGACTAGTCGTAATCGTAAGGCCATTGACACTGCATTTGCTATTTGTATAGATATTACCTGTCTTAAGTGATAAATGCAATCTGTTTAACTTCTATAAGATGAGATCGCCATACGTTGCGCCATTGTTTTTAGTAATTGATCAGCAGTCGGCCCGATTGCGCCTGTTAACACGACAGTATGAAATGTACCCCATTCAATTCTCTCTATTCGTTCCACATATTTCTGCCTTTTACGGCTTTCGTGGTATTTGAAAGGGCTGGATATGGATCTCAGAGAGTACGACGGTGCTAAGCTGTTTATATACACATATGTCGACGAACGACCGCTCCGCTAAGTTTCCATTAAGACCATTAAATGCTATGTCCGCTCTGGCATTTGTGTCCTTTGTCGTTCCGGGATTCAAGAATGTGACTGAATCCGGTACAGGTTGTAAAACAGGTTCAACGACAACGTATTTACTCACCTTTCTTAGTTCGTTTGCAATCGTGTCGCGTATTATGTTATGACGAATAATTGTCATGCCATTGGTTTTGCAAGATAGGGCGTGCGTAATAATAATTATTACAGGTTATAGCCATAAGGCTGTTTTGACAGCTCAGAAAACCAAATTAATACAAGAAAAAAATCATTCAATATATATACATCAGAACCATGGGTACTGCAGCAACCACCACTCGTTCTCATTTCGAATCCAGCTCTTTTTATTAAATTTAAATTCATTGATTGTACGCACCGCAACGACATCAGCTGGAAGACGAATCCAAACATTCACTGCTCGATGGGACAGTAGGAAATTACGAGGGTATTTTCCGTGTTCATGTACTACCAATACTTTCGGGTGCCCTCTACGTTCAACCCGTTCATTGAGTTCAACTCTATTTGCTGCGAAATTTTCATCTTCGTTAGTTAGTCGATACATAGCTAGATGGTCGAAAAGAATGAACCTTTCACGCACTGTCGGCATATTCAAACTTTTTATTCGTGTCTCATAGGGAAGATATCGTACCTGAGGACATAATTTCGTAAACCGTCGAAGTATGAGCTCTAATTGATCGAGTTCTGTACGCGTACACAGAAAGACTGCTGGCGACACATATTCTAATATCGGTCTCATTAAAGCATTATATAAACGCACAACACAAACGGAAGATTATTATTAGTATTACAAGTTATAGCCAAGTAGATATAGTTATAGCCGAGTTAAATTTGAAAAAATGCTCACTGGGCATTGTGTACGACGAAATAATCCAATGGTGTCCAAATCTTTTTAAATTACCGATGTGTAGTGCAAGCAAGGATTTCTTCGTCTGATTAAAACGTGTTTCGATGACTTTGATAAAGCAAGAATAGATCAAAATGATCCTTTGAAGAGGGCCACCGTGCTATGTCAAATTCCTTTGCAGATAATTCCGGCACGGAAAGTTAACCTAACTAGGAAAACCCTGGAACGGAGAATACTACTTTGGAGATGGGGGAAAACTTAATGAGTTACTGGCAGAAGCGCGATTTCTTCAAAAGTGTCAGGTAAGTGAACTAGAAAAAGAATGGGAACATGCCCTCATCAGATATAAAAAAGACTGTCAATCTTATTAAATCTGGAAAAATCCGCAAAGCATTGCAATTATTAAAACAACGGTCAGGTGGTGGAATATTGTCATCGGTAACGGAACTTGACGGTATTACCGTACTTCAAAAACTAAGAGAGCTTCATCCTACTAACGCGTCGGCGTCTGACAGCCTGATGCTTAGGAATAGGTTGGATGGATGCGTGGAACATCGATTTCATGCCTCACGATTTTATGATTTGACGTCAGAGAAAGTTATAACAGCAGCAAAACTAACACGCGGATCTGCTGGTCCGTCTGGAGGAGACTCTGATGGTTGGATACATTTTCTTACATCATTTGGTAATACTTCTTACCTTCTATCCGATAAGATATGTTAATTCGCAATTAAGATATCGACTGAATCTATTGAGCCATCCCTGCTGCAGGCATATACAGTAAGCCGTTTGATACCATTAAACAAGATGCCTGGTGTCAGACCAATTAGAATTGGTGAGGTAGTGAGAAGAATAGTTGGTCGTGCTTTACTTTCACGCATCAAAAATGATCTGACAGCAGTCTGTGGGAGTTTTCAAATATGCGCTGGACAACGATGTGGTACCGAAATCGCTGTCCATTTAGTCCGAACAGCGTTTGAAAAATCGGCCGACAATTGTGTGCTATTGTTAGATGCAAGAAACGCATTTAATTGTGTTAACAGAGAAATGGCTCTAACAAACATGAAATATATATGTTCAGCTTTATCGACGATATTAAATAACAAGTATGGGCAACCATCAATTCTTACTGTCGATAATATAACGCTATTGTCGGCTGAAGGATTCACACAAGGGGATCCGCTGGTCATGGCTGCTTACGCTGCTGCATCAATGCCCCTAATTGACAGATTGAGTAAGATTGCACCTGGAGCTACCCACTGTTGGTACGCAGACGATGGAGCATGTGTCGGAAAAATCGATGACCTCTTAAAAGTGTGGGAATGTGTCAAGCAGGTGGGCCCGAATTATGAATACTTTGTAAATCCTACAAAATGCACGCTTCTCACACACGACGTAGAGCTGGGGACTAATTTAAAGCGATTTGCAGACGATGCCGTACCTATACATAAAGATGGTGCCAAATACCTAGGAAGCTTTATAGGTATCGGCGAATACGTGAAGTCACGAGTTAAAGAAACGATCGACGATTGGAATAAGTCACTTGATCAGCTTCATGATATTGCATCAATCAACGCATTCTCGGCTTATATTCTATTGACAAAAGCATATCAACACCAAGACTTATTTATTCAGAACTTGCAATACCACAAACAGTTGGTTTGAAAACTTTCGTTCGCGGTTGTTCGAGCACTTATTACCTCATATGTTAGGTACCGGACCGATTGGAGAGGAAGATAGAATACTAATTACACTTCCGTTCAAATTTGGTGGACTCGGAATTTATAACCCAACCGAAAGAGGAAATGTGGATTACGTGAACTCGTTAAAGATGTTTGAGCTTAATAGGAATAGCTGTCAAAATTCTGTTCTTCTGGATAATCTACAAGATTTGCTGAGCCACATCCGACATTCCAATTTTAGCAGATGGGATCATATTTCATCAGGTCTCATCCAATCCTCGGAGAGGGATCTTGCTTCGATTCTTAAAAACGCCAATACAATTGGAACGGCGTCATGGCTGAATCCAGCGTATGACCTAGCCGGTACATTTCTAACTTCGAGGGAATTTCAAGACGCTGTTGCAGTACGATATGACTGGCAACCAAACTCAATGGCAAATAAGTGCCCTTGCGGTGCCGGATTTAATATTACGCATGCCCTGTCATGCCCGACTGGAGGATTTAATTTTGTCCGTCACAATATTGTAATCGATGAAATATAAATGTTTAAGCACGTTTTGTAAGTGTGTAATAAAAGAGCCCCAACTTAATCATGTACCTCAATCTATTGAATTCGATAACAATACAACATAGCGAGATAGAGATGCAAGGGCAGATATTTCTTGCAACGGCCTATTTGGGAATGCTTCGGACCGGTCCTTCATGGATATATGCGTTTTTAACTCTTTGGCTCCGTATTACTCCCAATCAAGAATATCATACACCTTCAAATACAACGAAAATCACAAAAATGCAAAATATAATAAACGAATAGTGAAAGTTGAGCATGCATCCTTTCATCCGATTATATTATCGACCACAGGAGGGATAGGTCCGACCACGAACGCTGTACTGAAACAAATATCAAGTCAGATATCCACTCGCACTAATTCTTCGTACATAGATTGCATACGAACCCTACGATTAAGGATATCAACCCTTATTGCAAAAGATGTTTCAATGTCAATAAGGATGAAACCTTACGCATGTCAGAAAGCAGACATGTCAGAAAGCAACAATCACACAAAATCACACATAATGTTCTAAGTTTAATAGTGATAACAATAAAAGAGTCCATTTGCGGGTAACCTGTAAAAAAGTTATAGCCAAGTTATTACAAGTTAATTACAAGTTATTAGTATTACAAGTTATAGTATTGCAAGTTATAGTTTTTTATTTTTATTACAAGTTATAAAAAAATATTACAAGTTATAGCCAAATGGCTGTTTCAGCTGATCACGTAGGAGAAATATGAAAAAAAGACAAAATAAGTAAATAGCGGTTACATAATATTGTTTACATCCGGAATGCCATGATCGTTAATCCACTGACGAAGTTGAACTTTAAATTGAGAGAAGTCCTTGGTACATGCTATTTCTCCTGGCAAGGTGTTCCAGGCGTTTAATGCTCGATGTGAGAGCCTAGTCAAACTCACTACTTTACCGTGGAGAAACTTAAATAGTTTCAATGGGTGGCCACGACGCGTCTGAGAACAAACTTTAACATAGCACGAGAGAAAACCATCTATCCCATTAACCATTCGCCATAATGCAATAGAATCTAGGTAATATAGCCTCTGACCCAAAGATGGTATTTTTAGAAATTCAAGCCGCTGACGATATGAATATGATCCGTCCATACACATTCGAGAACCTCTACGAAGGATTGACTCTAGTTTATTGAACTCTCCCTTAGTGTACAGAAAAACTGCTTGCACGCAGTACTCTATATGCGGGCGAACAAGAGCGCAGTAAAGCCGTTTGAAAACATATGGATTAATACGATTAAATGCATTTTTGACGCAGTACATGGATGGCAAAGTCATGCTATAGGCAAACTCTTTAGTTGACTGAGATTTCAATGTCCTATGCACCATGACACCCAGATCCCTATACTCCATGACGACATTAAGAATTGAAGTTCCTAGGCGAAAATGACGGTCATCACAACGCCTTCCTAATTTCATGTGACCGCATTTGTCAACATTGATCTTCATACCAGTAGCCTCACTCCATCGGTATATTTCATTAAGGTCTTCCTGCAGGGAAATGCCAAGCGGATCAATATCATCTACAGACCATAGTTTGAGGTCGTCAGTAAAAGCAAGACAGGGACTCTGAATCCGCAGCAACAAATCGTTAAGGAACACAATAAACAGCAGAGTTCCTAGTACTGTACCCTGCGGAACACCACAGAAAACGCGTCTGGGAGTGGAAAGATAGGTGCCAACTCTCACTCTAAAGAATCAATTACGTAGGAAATCTTGAACCCACTTACACAACATTACAGGAATGTCGTTGTTAAATAGTAATGCTACCAAGCTTTCATGCGGCACCAGATCAAATGCCCTTGAAAAGTCAATGAATACCACATCAATTGATTGGCCGCGACTGACCGCCTTAACCCACATTTCGCGTGAAGTCAATAAGTTAGTTAAGCAGGAACGACCAGGAAGGAAACCGTGTTGAGAAAACGACATTATTCCGAGTTCCGTCAAGTGATACGTGACCGGGTAGCGATCAACTTTTCAAGCACTTGGCATAGAGACCTAGTCAGGCTGATTGGTCTATAGTCAGTACAAGCCGTTGCAATGGTTTTCTTTAGGATTGGAACTACGATGGCAGTTTTCCAGACATCAGGAACTCATCCACTGGTCAAACTGTTCTCAAAAATAGCAAGAAGAGGAGCCAAATATCTAGATAAATTCTTTAAGAGAAACTGAGAAATGTCATCAGGGTCGGTAGAGCTAAATGGGTCAAGCTGATCAAGCTGACTTACAATCTCACAAATCGTTACTGGATGAAAACGCGAAGATTGCCCTAATGCTACAAATGCGAAGTGATAGAAGCTCTAGGTGAATTATTTGCCGGTAGCGAAAAGTACGTAGCACGGCATTCCACAATACCACTCTGAGAAGTTATCACGCATCCCTCCGCATTAAGGACATACTTGATTTATGTGTTAAGGGTTCTGTTACGACGAATATAAGCCCAGAATAGTTTTAGATTTCGTGTTACATTATTAGCAATATACGATTCGAATGCATATCGTTTTGTTGCTTTCACTCTAGTACAAAGATTTCGAACATATTTATATCTGGCAGAGAAACTAAAGTCAGAACGCTGAAGTTTCCATAAACAATTTCGTGAACTTATTAGTTGTCTGACATCGGAATCTATCCATGCAGGTGACTTAGCAGCATAAGATGATTCGCGCATAGGGGCAAGAATATCAGATAATTTATGTAGGCAATCAGTGATCATATTCAATGATAGCTTGTCTGGGTTCATGAAAATACACGGGAATTGGTTGTAAACTCTCAAAACATCTTCTCTTCTCACTTTCGACCAATGACGTTTGGAAGTTTTTGAGCTAGGTGGACAGAACCTGGAATAGGGGACAGCCGTCAAGGAGAGCAAGCAGTGGTCACTACTTAATAAAGGAGGGAGATGATCAACTTTGATTATGTCACCTACATATCTGGAAAACACCAGATCAAGTACCGAATCCGATTTTGAAGTTAAGCAAGTTGGTTTTTGTACGTGCTGAATCAGCATTAGTTCCTCAGCTAGGAACTCAGATATTTCCCTTGTCGTAGAACTACCATCAGAAAAGACATAGTCTAACCATCTAGATCGTTCCTAGTAATCCCTTACCACAACCCACACGCTATTTATCGATTGGGTATTCTAATCATCACCTAAAAGAATAAAATGAGTGGAGGAACATACCGATTGTAAAATAAGTTTTAGTTGATCAGTGTCTGCAATTAGTAACGGAGATCGATACACGACACATAAATTCATACTGGTAGCTGAGTGATCGATACGAAAGCATAGAGTCTCAAACGACCCAAAAGGGTCACAAACATTCAACACCTCAAATACGAGGAAATTTTCTCTGACATATGCGGCGACACAGCCACCTCGCCTACCTGATATCATGTCGCTTCGTAGAAGGCGAAATCAAGGAATGTTCACAGTGGTATCAACAATATATTGATGTAACCAGGATTCAGCAACACAGAAAATGTCATACGAATGAGAAAGCATGTGATACTTCAACTCCACTATTTGAGCAGGCAAACTACGAAGATTAGAATACCCAATCGATAAATAGCGTGTGGGTTGTGGTAAGAGATTACTAGGAACGGTGAATAATTTGTTGAATATAACTAAGTGTCCCAGATCAGAATTGAAACTAACGCTACCCAAGAGTTGCGATGAATGACTGTTGAAACTACCTTTTCCAGACGAACTAGCAAGATTCAAACTGGATACTGCTAAGTGACGCTGTTGATCGTTTTGGGATTCCAACGAACTACTGGGTGCCATTTGACAACCTGAAAATTTCGTACGCATAGGTTCGTTTCACCTTCAGATAGCCGGTTTCGTAATTCTGTTTTTGCTTCTTTCAACTTTAAACGATCTTCGAGACTCATATCCTTAAGAATACGATGTGGATAATCTTTAAGTCGAAAACCACGTTTGAGTAAAGGTCTGCATGTTTTGTGGAAAATAATACAACTTTCAACAATCTTGGTTTCTCTACCACCTTTTTTCCAAGTCGAAACAACTTTGTAACATTCAGAGTAGAAGCTAGCTTCTCATCATCTTCTAAGAGTAACTGACAGAACACAGTATGGAGGCTGGACACATCTTCATTCATACGTGTTTGAGTTATTAGCCTTTGATTCAAGGATACCACTAAATAGGACATTGCAAGACCTATCTGGATGCGAACGGTAGTTTGTGGAAGGAGCGTTGTCCAAAGAAATGCTCTGACCACTGAAAGGAAAATAATTTCCTGATTTATTCTTATTTTTGTCTTTCTATTTTCCATCGATGGCCCTACTCGAATCGCTACCTCTGATTTCACACAATTGATGGTATGTCGATCCATCGTTTCGTGTAGGTTGCAATAGGGAGTTGCGCAATACCATCCTTTGCTTACAGCTGGTGTAGTTTGTTAAACATGAATGACCGATTTTTCTCTGTCCTGAAAGAATAACAGCATTTGAAGTTCGGCATTTGAAGTATTATCGTGCTGATGCGTAGATGATAGATGATAGATGAACTATCATCAAATGGCAGCTTAACGACATGATTAACGGTACAGGTGTTTATCGAAGTTTAATGGTCCGTGCGGTCTTGAAAGACACTAACGTCATTTAAGTTGAGAAATAACGATATATCACCACAATTCACATCATATCAATATCCTCCACTATCTTCATTTGGAGGGTCGAAATCATTGTAGCAGAACAAAAGTCGCAATAAAAGTCCTTGCTGTTGAGTGACGACTCGGCATTTAAAGGAATGTCGACAATAGACCACACTTCACAGACTTAAAAAAAGATTTATTTAACGTGACAAATGCGTGCCAGCGCACGCTTACATGACCACAACAAAACAAAACTGTGAATCAGGTGTCGAGAAGGTGTGAACGGAGGAGGTGTTTGAATGTGATAAAGGAGGGGGCGCGGCGGATGTCGAGAGGGAGTTGATTACAGGCAAATGAGGCGGCGACGAGGAAGGATCGGAGACCGTAGCTGTTGGATTAATTGGGAACTTGGAGTAATAGGGAATGACGGGAACGCTGCGATAGCGAAGTGGGGCGAGTGTCGTCTAAGAAACTGAGGTTGATGAACGATGGGGAGCCGACAGCGATGAGACGAAAAGTAACGATAAGAAGGCGGAGTTTGATGCGGATGTAGATGGTGGGCCAGGAGAGTTGGGCAAAATATGTGAATGTGTAGTCGAAGCGACGGAGACGAAAGAGTACTCGAACGACGGTGTTGATTATTCGTTGTAGGGGTAGGATTATGGATTTTGGGGAAATGACGAAAAGGCTGAGGCAGTAATCGATTTTAAGGTAAAGAAGCGATGAAACAAGATACATACAAGAACGGAAGTCGACAAGAGGCGGATACGGCGGATGTCACGGAGAATATAAGTTAGACGAGCGGACCTTGTCACGGACGAAGGGTTTAAGGGAAAGGTGATTATCAAAATGGAAGCCTAAGAAAGTGAGATTGTGAACTACGGGGATTATCGATAAGGCAAAAGATACAGTGTGAGGAGATATGTTTTGTTTACGGGGGAGGATACACATTATTTTGACTTGTCGGGGTTTAGAACGAGATGGAGATTGGAGAGACGTTTGTAGATAGAAGAAAGACAGTTCGAGGCAAAAATGCCGATATCGTGTATGCGATGTACGGGTGCATGAGTATATATGAGGATGTCGTCGGCGTATTGCATGATGTTAAAGGAGTAAGGTTTGATAAACGGAGAGAGATCGCCAAGCAGAAGAGAGAAAAGCAGGGGACCTAGGATTGAACCTTGTGGGTTCCCGCAAAATATAGGGATGGGTGGGGAGGATGATGAATTTGAGCAGACGCGAAAGGAACGGTCGAAGAGATATGAGACAAACCATGCTACGGAGGAGGAAGAAAAGCTGTAATCATAACGAAGGCGAGAAAGGAGAACGGAGTAGTCGACAATGTCGAAGGCGGATGAGAGGTCGAAGGACATGAGAACACTATATAAAGGCTTGTCTCGAGAAATGAGTAAGTCGTTGTAAATTTTCATGCAGGCGATTTCTGTGGAGTGATTAGAGCGGAAAGAGGATTAGAAAGGAGGGTACAGATTTGATGAGGAGAGATAAGCGTTGATCTGTATTAAGATGAGGCGTTCTAAGAGCTTAGAAAGATTAGGGAGTAGTAAAATGGGGCGATAGCTAGAAGAGAGGGAGGGTCGAGCGATTTTTTCTTAAGAAGGGGACGAACGATTGCGGATTTCCTGTGTATAGGGAAAATACGACTGCGGATGGACGAGCTAAACAAGGTTGTGAGAAAAGGGATATCGATGATCATATGGATTTAAGTATGTGGGTAGGCAGGTGATCGGCAGGTGAAGTTTTGGTTGGCAAGGACATGAGGACAGATGATACTTCGGTAGGTGAGACAGGGAGAAGATGAAGGCGTTCCGGAAGGATGAGGCTAGGCGCGGAAGAGTGTGATAGGATGGATACCTGGTTGTGAAAGAGCAACGTGGATACTTTGGCATAGAGAAATGACGAATAATTATGGGCATTGATGTTGCACGGCGAAGAGGAGCGAGCAAGGATTGAGTTAAAAGTATACCAGAGAGTCTTAGAGTTGAATGAAGTGATGATTTTATGCTGCCATAAAAAGAGTTGCATTTGGTACGTAGTAGGGCGAGATGAGACTGGCTAAGAGCAAGATAGGAATCACGGAAAGACGGAGTGATCGAGCGGAAATCACGTCTGAAAGAGCAGTGATATACTCGAATATCATGACGGAGTCGACACTTTGAGAGTAGGCATTGGATGTCAAACCATGGGTCACGGTCGAGCGACGGTGTGAGTGAGTTTTGAGGGGCAAGAGGATATCGATAATGGATGTAAGTTCAGAGTAGAAAAGAAAGGCGATATCGTGAGGAGAGGAATATGTTATTGTGGGATAGGATAGAGACGATTTGAGTAAGGCAGAGCGGAGAAGGGAGAGGTCAAGATTTCTCCAATGACGACGTAGGATTGTAGATGTGTAGAATTGAATATGGACAGTGAGGTGTACGCAGCAAAATGATCGGGGACAGCGATGATGTCGAGTGCCCCACCAAGTATATGTTTGCGGGCAGTGGAGATTAGTTTGTAATTGTAGTTGGATAGAATGTTGATGAAGCGGATGGAATCTGTGGAAGAGGGGCGGTCTAGGCGGATATTAAAGTCGCATAGAACGAGTGAAGGGATTGAGGACAAAGAACAGTGGAACAGAAGGTCAGCGAGTTCGGTAAAAATAAGGAAGTAAGAGTAGATGAACCAGGACGGCATACAATGGCGAGATCTAGAGTGATCGAGTAAGAAGACGGCAAGTGAGCAGTTCAAAAGATCAAGGACTGAAAGGGGAAGTGATTTTGCGAATATACGCGGGGTGACTGGCGAATGCGACGATGCCGCCATGATTATAGAATATAGGAGGGGATTTGCTGAGGGGGCGATCTGATTAGACTAGTTAGCAACCTGTAGAGAGCAAAAGGGCGGATTGAGAGGTCGTCAGAATCTGAGTGCTAGGATTCGGTGAGGCAGAAGATATCGATGAATTGCTTGGTGAATAGGTTGAGGATGAGATCGGATTTATTGAGAATAGATCTAGTGTTGAAAAGGCCGAGGCGGAAACCGTGTGTGGTGGTGATAGGGGCTAGTGGAGAAGACACATAGGGGATATGGAGCGCCATCGAATTTTTGGGCTGTGTGGACAACTTGAAAATTTCCGTCGATGTTTCGGATAGAGAGAGATGTTTCGCTGTTTTTCTCGCGACTGCGCTTTTCGATGCGGGCAGATGAGAGTTGAGCGATTGAGGATGGGGTGCGATCGGGAAAAATGCGAGTGGCTGAGTAGGACATAAGTTTGAATCGTTGGGAGAGGACAGAAGACGCGTGAGAGCAATGCTTGCAAACAATTTTTAGGAGATTGGGCTGGGAAGGATTAGATTGAGAAGATTTATTTAGGCGGAAGACAAAGAGGATTTGAATAATATAGAGGGGGGTGAGCGATGTGTAATAAAGGTTCTGAGTGGAAGGATTGTGGAGGTTGGCGAAGGTGATTTTGATTAAGAGATGTAGGTTATTGAGAAACGAGACAGAAAGGAAGATACGAGGGTGTCGGGAAGTGAAAACATGCGATTAGAAGTGCCTGTGGTGACAGGATCAGTGGGTTGACAAAGGATATCAGAAACGACAGGGGTGGCTTGAGTGGACACGTTGGAGGTTGATATTTTCTTAAAGGAGATGTCGCGTATGAGTTTGTTGGCACAAAAGCTGCATAGGAAGTCTTCTTTAGACTTACTGTTTCGCATGCGATTGTAGTCCAGACGCTGCAGTCGTGTGTCGAGCACTGTACTTGTAGTTAAGCACAGTTGGTGTCGGTCGTATCTGTCTTCTAACGTCCTCTCATCGACGTCCTTGTGTGTTAAAACTGTTAAATTCGCTGGATTGTTCTGGGAACTGGATTGATGGAACTGGATTGATTGTATATATTTATCTCACAAAGTTTTTTTAGGTACATAAAAATTAAATACAGAAGTTTTTCAATTATAAATCTGTACCGCAAAATGTTTCACACAAGACCAAAATGTCGTAATCATTAAGCCACGACGTAAAACCTTTGTTTACAAGTAATTGGAGGCCTTCTACATTGAACAAAACAAGTCGAATTGATGCGTGTGTATTTCACCGTATATATAATCAGCTGTTAGGAGATTCGATATTCGTTTCAGAATGTATTGAAGAATATATTTTCTTTTTAAAAGATCGAACTATTTTATTATCTCGTATAAAATAAAAATTATATGGATCTGACTTTCTTTTTTCGTGTAATCCATTTAAAAATAGTTTACGAGCTTTTTTTCAAAACACAAAATTTGTTAATCTGAAAATTGAGGTCAACAAGAGATAATATAAATTATTTAGTGTGAGCTCTTCACAAACTCTTCAGTTCCGCCACGAGCGGCTTGTGTCCAAGCTCGCCACATCCTCCCCGCCGGCGTCTACCTGGCTTGTCACATTTGCCGTATTTGCAGCTGATTCGGTTGGCGCGTCCAATGCTTGCAACGGAACCCCACATGATTCGCTTTCGACTGATGATAGTCGAGTTAATATACCAGCGATATCATTGTATGGTTCAGTATTGAACATACGACGCTTCGGTGTTTCCATTATCGTCTGTGGGGCATCAGATAGTGGGTGGATGCGTCCATTCAACGACGCTAAGATTGCCCGAGCATTTCCGCGCATGAGGGCCAACGATGCTCTTTGGAATAGGTGATCTACGTTTTATGATATTCGATCCCAGTTGTGGCGGATATCTGTCTTGCTATCGATCGCATGAGACGTTCGCCTTGGTCGTTCCAGCCCCCATACGTCTCTACTACTGCCGGTATAAATTGATAACCAGCGGACTCCATACGTGCTCTATACTTCCTCTCCTTGACATTGACTGCATACATTGTCGCTGCATAGCCTGGCGTTATCGATGCGTTTGCTATGTACGCTGATTGTTGTGGATGTGTTACAGCGAAATCAACTGCTCGAGGAAGGTCCCCATGAATCAAAACGTCTGCAGGTCGTTCACGAAGGTCTGGTATAAGGTTCCTTACCTCCAAAGCGACATGCATTCCTGCAGATTGAGCGGCATGAAAGACCACATCGCGAATTCCGTTGTGTCGCAGTCCCGGGTAACCCCCATATTGGCAGGTCAGCGCATGTAGGCCGACTGAATCACCGAGGAGAAAGCATCGCCCACACCGATCTCCAGGTGAAAATAGAGGCGCACCAAGCCAAAATCGAGTTAAGGCGCAAAACTGCGAAGGGGGAATGTCCATTCCGAGCGCTTTATTTGGGACCACTCGTAACCAGGAACTGGCGTGAGGGCGTGACACAGCCAGCAATCGAGCTCTGTTGAAGTGGTGAACGTCCGTAAGCATTTGCTCGTGAACTTTATTATCGAGGAGCATTGATAGCTTGTGTTGACTGTCAGATTGCTTATTGATGGAGATTCATGTAGTGAAGATAATCTCTCGATAAAGTCAGATAGTACTGGGAAAGTATTGACAGAAAGTCCCTATTCGGCACATACCCTTTGTACACTGGCGATGTACGCACAATGTGCATGCTTCACAGTTTCGCGGATCCCGAAGCCACCCAACCTTAAAGGAAGCGTAATTTGGGTTCGTATCTGAGGGTTTAGCTGGACAGACGTCATCTCGCTAAAAGCGGAAATGGTCGAATCATCAAAACTTTTGTAAAACGTGTTGCCATAGTCAGGATCAATCGTTCTCATCAGGTGATTTATTTTCGGGGCACTGGCGCAATGTCGCAGTAGTAAGTACGCGACCTGTGTATCAGGAATAGTGGTTATCAAATCGATTTGACTTCTTAGCTTTGGCAAATTTACTCTCATCAGCTAATCATTAACGAAATCTTGGCACCCTATAGGTGTGCCGAGCAAGCAAAAATTTTTACTTTCATTAAGTATTGGTTGAGATGCACATGCCTCTGAGAAAGTTTGCAAGGCTACGGCAGAGCCTATAATCTCGGTTTTTTGCCAGTTAAGGTCACAACGAAGTAGAGCAAACTCTCTTTCTAGGTAAGGCAGTGCATCAGCTACTGCTGTGGGATGCCCTCCGATTATGCCGTCATCCAAATACCAGCGGTTTAAATGTATTCCATGTAAGCAACCAACCGAAGTGATGCAATCATGAATTGCCAATGAAAATATAGACGGTCCTAAGGGATCTCCTTGTTGTACGCCTTGGCATGATCGAAGGGGCTCCAAATTTCCGAATCGAAGCAATGATGGCTCGGAGTAGCAGTATCTCAAACACGATATTAATTGCGGGACAGGTCGTTGAATTACACTGAATATGGCATGTCGGCTGATAGAATTGAAAGCATTCCTGAGATCAACCTTAGCCCACACCCAGTCATCCATATCGCGTCGTCGAGTGTGTTCATCTCTCACAATGTGTATTATGCTATCAACCCCGTTTTTAGTTGCTACCCCGAGCTGAGTTGGTTGCAACACTGACAAAAAGACTGTGCTGAGTTTACGACATGCACATTTTGAGCAGAGTCGTCTAAGCGTTTCCCCGACCGCGATAGGACGCACTCCATCGGGTTCTTTCACAAGTGCAATCAGATTCGAACCACATAAGTATCTGGCCACAGATTCATGTCCTCCCCACCCAAAAGGGTGTTCACAAGGGACGTGATTCGCTGCAAAAACGATCCAGACAAATCTGATGTTAGTAAATCTTGTAAATGCTCTGGGCGAAGTCCTAGGCAGCCAGACGCTGACGTCGAGGAAAATGAGAAAATTGTTGCTTTCACGAGACTGCAATCCACAATCAAAGAATTGACTTAAAAGCCTAAATCAAGGCAAGTATCCGATTGTAAACGATAAATCACGTTTTTTGGGTGTAGATTAAGCAGTTTTTCACGAACTGTCTCATTGACCGGGGCCAATCCATTACAACAAAGTCTTTTCATCGATTTTCCGTAGTTGACACGTCGAGCAAGAGCCACAACTGAGTTAGTTGTTTTCATATGTGCACACTTTTTAATATTCAATACAATTACCGTGTTTAAGGACCATCGATAAACAATGTTTAAGATATTTTGAAAGTCATTTCGATCCTTGTTGGTTTTAATCAATTTCCACACCTTTACATCATCGGCAATAGCTAAAACACTACAATCATCAAGTAAATCTAGTAGCTGATTTATAAATATGCTAAACAACAAGTTTTCTGGGACTGATCTCTGTGGTACTCCTGAAGTGATAGCACGATAATACGACATACATTGGCCTACACGAACAGCAAAAGATCTATCTTTAAGATAATCTTGAATCTAGCTTATAATGGAGCGATTGACTGTATAAGACTCAAGGGTTGAAATTAGCATTTTGTGGGGCACTCTATCAAAAGCCCGATTCAAGTCAAGAAATATTACGTCAATACAGTACCCGTTAGAAATATGCCCAACCCAATCTTCACGAGCATGTGATAAGTTTGTAAGACATGAACGCCGGGGGCGAAATCCATGCTGTGCATTATTGAGAATTCTCAGCGAACTCAAATAATCATATATCATTTGAGTATGATATACTCAAATGATAAAAAAAAGTATAATATACTTTTGAGTATCACAAAATACTCAAAAATACTCAATAATTTGGGAATTATTGCAGCTTGCTTCTTGGTCAGGCCAACACAAGATAAGTGGTGCCACGTAGAACATGTATTACATTCTATCAGTACCTTACGCCGATTTATCTTCATGCATAATGGGCATCTGCTCGTATCCGCTACGTTCGCATTTTCTTGCAAATGGTTACAGCCATTCGCCTTGAGTGTGCTGCAGTCGTGCGATAATTCCATAGCTGACGCGGATGTTTCCAAACTTGCGCGGTCTGTTGTAATTTGCTAGAACATGTATGTTATTTTATTGTATGTTTATTAGAAACCAAAATTTTTTTAAGGCCAAAATTTTTTCAAATTTTTTTTTTAGTTTACGAGCTTCTCTCTCCGGAATTGAAAGATCTGTATGAATAAATACATTACGGTAAATATCGAAATGTTTTAGTTTGTAAGCATTTGATAAAATAAAATTAGATGTTTATTCATCTGTAGTTAGTAATAACCAAGGAAGGACGTATGTTCGACAGCAGGAAGACGATGAATCCGAATACGTAGAATGTCTTTAAGGTTGACTCCAACACTAGATAACACATTCCGAACTTCCCCCCATGTCATTTTCTGATGTTGGTAATCCTCCAATCATGACATTCGAGGCACGCTTAGTTTCACCTTCACAAGCGCGAATGAATTCAAGAGGCGAACTATGTGGCATTCGTGACGTAGCCAGGATTGTACGAGAAATCGCATTCCTAGCAACCGAAGCATAAATACCGGTGGATGTAAGATTTTAAAATGTGAACTTTCATTGCCTGTCGCTAAATTTCCACGCTGCTGAAAAAGGGTAAAAGATTTAAGTTCATTCCTCATAGATCTATGTCAACTACAGTGGATTTTAGAGATTTCTTGATATCAACTAAATTCTTTGCATTACAGTACCCACAAAAGAAATCTTTTAAAAGGAATTCCCTAGATATTTGTCGAGGTACTTTTACTGAAGATTATACCGGACAATCTCCGTTAGCGCATTTTAATTCTAAAGATACACAAGCCGCGGAATCACGAATTTAGTTAGTCAAGGCTGAAGGTTGCAAGTATTAACCATTATCAACGGGATCTTTGGTAACAAGCTTTTCAAGATGTTGCAGACATCTTATAATTACAACTACAGGTCATAGCCATAGGGCTGTTTTGACCGCTCACATAAAAAAATTAATAAAAGAAAAAAAATCGAAAAAATCATTCAGTATATATATCAGAACCATGGGTACTGCAGCAACCACTACTCGTTCTCATTTCGAATCCAGTTCTTTATATTGGATTTAAATTCATTGATTGTATGCACAGCAACGACATCAACTGGAAGACGATTCTAAACATTCACTGCTCGATGGGACAGTCGGAAATTACGAGGGTATTTTCCGTGTTCATGTACTACCAATACTTTCGAGTGCCCTCTACGTCCATCCCGTTCATTGAATTCAACTCTATTTGCTGGAAAATTTTCATCTTCCTTAATTATTCGATACATAGCTAGAAGGTCGAAAAGAAGGAAACTTTCACGCACTGTCGGCATATTCAAACTTTTTATTCGTGCCTCATAGGAAAAATATCGTACCTGAGGACATAATTTCGTAAACCGTCGAAGTATGCGCTCTAATTAATCAAGTTCTGTACGCGTACACAGAAAGACTACTGGCGACACATATTCTAATATCGGTCTTATAAGAGCATTATATAAACGCACAAAACAAACGGGAGATAAATCTTATAGCAATTTTTGACAATATTGGTCATTCTTCTTGCTGCGTTACAAATCCAATCAGTGTTAGCACCTGTTTTAAGATTATTTTGAACAATTATACCAAGATCCTGAATAGACTGCGTGGTAACAACAAACTCGTTGCTAATAAAATATTCTTGACTCACATTGCTATGACCTAATTTCATATGTGCACACTTTTTAATATTCAATACAATTACCGTGTTTAAGGACCATCGATAAACAATGTTTAAGATATTTTGAAAGTCATTTCGATCCTTGTTAGTTTTAATCAATTTCCACACCTTTACATCATCGGCAATAGCTAAAACACTACAATCATCAAGTAAATCTAGTAGCTGATTTATAAATATGCTAAACAACAAGTGTTCTGGGACTGATCTCTGTGGTACTCCTGAAGTGATAGCACGATAATACGACATACATTGACCTTCACGAACAGCAAAAGATCTATCTTTAAGAAAATCTTAAATCTAGCTTATAATGGAGCGATTGACTGTATAAGACTCAAGGGTTGAAATTAGCATTTTGTGGGGCACCCTACCAAAAGCCCGACTCAAGTCAAGAAATATTACGTCAATACAGTACCCGTTAGAAATATGCCCAACCCAATCTTCACGAGCATGTGATAAGTTTGTAAGACATGAACGCCGGGGGCGAAATCCATGCTGTGCATTATTGAGAATTCTCAGCGAACTCAAATAATCATATATCATTTGAGTATGATATACTCAAATGATAAAAAAAAGTATAATATACTTTTGAGTATCACAGAATATCGCCACGGCAAGTTCAATACGGGTACATGAGAGTTCACGTGAATCCAACGAAACTTCTGACAATTTTTTGATCGACAAAAGAATAGCGGCTGAGATTTACAAACACAGACGAACTGAATCGTCAAATAGTGGGGATTTAAATTATGAACTGAGAAAGACTGTAACTTCATGCGATGCAATTGTTGATGACGAGGGCAATTCCTCAGGCAGAGCAGCCAATATAAGAAAAGTAAGGATTCGGAATTACGACAGAAGTATGAATTTTATTTTGAGTGGAATTGAAGAGTCGTGTATGATCAATTCCCAAGTAAGAGTTGATGAAGACGTTTCTCGTGTGCGTGCAGTATTTACCAGACTTCTTAAGGAAGATGATAAGAATGTAGCTATGAAGCTGCAAGTTCGGAGTTTGATTCGACTTGGGAAGCGTACAACAGAGAAACCTCGCTTATTGAAGGTCGTCTTGAGTTCTGCTGACCACGCTAAGATGTTGCTTCATCGTGGTTACCTCTTAAAAGATTCTACTATAAGAATACTGAGAGACATTAATTTTGATGAGCGTTTGAAATTGAGGAAGGCTCGCGAGGAGCTACAAGGTAGAATAAGCAAAGGAGAGACGAATCTATGCATAAGAAATTTTCAAGTAGTTCGGTGGCGACCATCAGTACGTTGGACCCCGCTTCTCCCAAACTAGAGTATGGGTTTTATTCTGATTCCAATTTTGATGATTTAATTGATTTTTCTGAGGTATATGATAAAACTAGCAAAACCTTTACGTCATCAGAGATTCTGCTTCATATTGGTTACTCAAACGTTAGAAGTCTTCAATCTCAATTTCCTTTCTTGCTCGACCATATTGCTGATAATCATTATGATATATTCTGTACTTCAGAATCTTGGTTACATAGTGGCATCTCTGATAATCTGTTTTATGCTGTAGGTTATAAGTTAATAAGAGCGGATCGCTTTCCTGGTATGCGAGGTGGAGGAGTTGTAGCATTCGTTCGTTACGATCTCTCAACATCAAATATATCATATCTTTGTGATTCCGAGTGGTCATATGAGTGTCTGTCTTTTACTGTTAATCATCAATTGTTAAAATTAAATGTTTGTGTTGTTTATAGATCTCCCTCTTTCACTTTGATAACAGATCGGCTTAAGGATTATTTATCTAATTTTTGTTCATCCCAACGATTCTTCCTTTTAGGTGACTTCAACCTTCCGAATGTAGATTGGAATATTATTATTATTATCAAGTTCAGACTTAGCCATAAGGCTTTAAGCCGATCACACAATACAGAAAAAAAGATCAACCAAATGGGTAGGTTAGAAAAGGTGACAAATCAGCCTGGACGTATATCCAACGTCGAACCCTGTTTTTGAAAGCGAGGAAATTGGTGATGGCAGCGATAGGTTCAGGCAAACTATTCCAAACATCTACTGCCCGTTCAGACAGTCTGTAAAATTTTCGCAGCTTACCCGGTAATTTTTTAAAAAGCATCTTACAATGGCCTCGCAATCTCGAATTATCTCGAAATCTAACTACACCCAAAGGAAAGCCATCAGCTGAATGTACAATTTTCCAAAGTGTAATCAGATCAAGAAAAAGATACCGATACCTCACTGATAAAACGTTCAAACATCTTAATCTTGAAATAAAGCTTCCTTGACAACACATCCGAGAAGCTCGTCTCATTACACTTTCCAAGTTATTCAACTCACTCCTGGTCGTTGGAAAGGTTGCCTGTACACAATACTCAAGATGTGGTCTTACTAGGGCACAATAAAGTTTGGCGAAGATTTGCGGCGATAATTTTGCAAAAGTCATTTTTATGCAGTATAAGGCACGTATCGCTTTTAACCGCGCGTGATCACTATTTGCTCTTGTCTTTAGCGATTCGTGAATTATCACTCCCAGGTCGGGATGTTCTGAGACTCGCTTGATTGAGTGTCCATTTATTTTGTAATCGAAATGAGTTTTATCTCTACCCAATCTGATCCATACACATTTTGTCGCGTTGAGTATCAAGCCAGTGCTATTACACCAAGTCCCGATACGGTTAAGGTCACATTGTAAAAATTCACAATCCGCCTCGTTTTGGGTTGTTGCCCATATTTTAACATCGTCAGCAAATGCCAGGTGAGGACACTTTAACCTTAGGAGTAGGTCATTCAAAAAGATGATAAAGAGAAGTGGACCTAGGACCGTGCCCTGAGGAACACCCGAATGAACACGTCGAGCTGTTGACAAAACTTCATCTAATCGCACAACGAATGATCGATCCTCGAGAAATGTCTTAATCCAGTTGCAAATTGTCGTAGGTACACCGTAATGACGTAGTAGTGAATCTAAACCAGCATGTGGAACTCTATCAAAGGCCTTAGAGAAATCAAGAAATATTATATCAACTGTAAGACCCGAACTAAGAGCAGCTACCCAATGTTCGCGAGCATTCAACAGATTAGTTAGGCACGAGCGACCAGGTCGGAAGCCGTGCTGAGAATCATCAAGAATTTGATATAAATTTAGATGTTCACGTATTCTCTTCGCAATGAGTCTCTCCATAATTTTAGAAATAACACTGGTAAGACTAATTGGTCTAAAATCTGAACAAGTTAGTGCCAACTGTTTCTTTGGAATAGGTACAACAATTGCCCTTTTCCAATCATCAGGAATCCACGAATACTGTAAGCTTCGATGAAATAGAGACGTAAGGCTTGGAGCAATAATGTGCGACAGAGTACGCAAAAGAAAAGGGGATACACCATCTGGTCCTGCAGAGCCAAAACTATTTAATTTATGGAGTTCAGACTGAACTTCAATGACATTAATAGGAGATATTGGTAAGTTAGATTGTAAGTTGGGCGGGTACTGTATCTGGTCAATATTCGATTGCGAGGATGGAGATACTACAAAACTGCTTGCAAGAGCTTCCACAATAGCCTCCTTGTCAACTACATCACCACTTTCTAAACGTACACAATTAATCGTAGAAGGTAGGATTCGACGATGTCTAACGTATGCCCAAAAACGTTTAGGTGACCTGTTAATGTCAGAAGCAATACCCTCTTCAAATGTTTTTCTTTTTGAGCGTTTTAGTTGGTTGCATAGATTGCGAAGAGTTTTGTACTCACGGTGCGTAACAGTGTTACGTTGAGAGATTCGCCATAATCGATTTCTTTCCTTTATCGTAGTCTCCAACTCATTGTCGAACCACAATGGCGTTGTCGTCTTGTAAGCCCTATTTCTTATTGGTGCAAACGTATCCGAAATGGTTATGAGGTTACTGGTCACTAACGATAAATGATCATCAATTGGAAGATCAGCAGATCCGAAGTTCAGCTGATGACTATAGAGTTGGAGATCTTCCACATTTACTCGATTCCAATTACGCTTTCCGATGCCACTGCACTTAGATCGTCGTTGTAAAGTGTGAGCAATCTGTACTGAAATCACACAATGGTCACTGGTTCCTAAAGGAGACTCGAAATCAACTCTGATTACATCTTCAATGCGCTTGGTAAACCCAAGATCTAATATTGTCTCTGGTTGAGACGATATACATGTTGGCTGATTAATATGTTGGATCAGGAGAAGCTCTGCCAGCAAGAATTCAGCAAGCTCGCAGTTTTCGACATTATAGTAATACCGGTTGTTACTAATCCAGTTAACTTGAGGAAGATTAAAATCCCCAATAAGGAAGAAATAATTTGAGGAGCAGAATGATCTTAACTGATTTTTCAGAAGATCTAACTGTGTATGAACTGAGGGTGATCTGTATACGACGCAAATATCTATTGAACAATGAGTATCATTGACGCAGAATGACAATAACTCGAATGAATAGTGATCATCGCACAATTCAGTAATCTTCGTAATTGATAAGGTGTTTTTAATATAAGCAGCAACACCCCCGCCACGACGACCTGCAACTCTATCTGCTCTCAAAAGTCGATACCCAGAGATAGCCATAAGGTCATCATTAATTTGATAATGAAGCCATGACTCAGAAATGCAAAACACGTCAAAATCTTTAAAAGATATAAACTGCTGCACTTCAGACAATTGAGCAGGTAAGCTTCTGATATTGGAGTAACCTACCACCAGAGGACATTCATTATTACATATTCTCTCTGAACAATTAGATGGCAACTTCCTTTCCAAACATATATCCACTAGATGTCCAATCATGGCGTTGTAAGGTCTAGAGAAAGATTGATCGATCTCCATCGAACTGCAGGACGCCACCTCACAACCCGAAAATTTCGAATGCACAGATTCGATTCACCGTTTTGCAGCCTGTAATGAAGTTCCGCCTTGATATCCTTCAATTTTTGCCTGTCTTCGAGAGAAAGATCACGTAAAATTCGTATTTTGTTACCTTTAAGTCGATAACCACGGTCTAAAAGACACTTTGCTTGCTCTGCCGATCCTAACACAACCTTTAGCAATCGTGATCTATCGTTTTTCTTACCCAACCTATAGAGCTGCCTTACTAAAATAGACGATGCGACCTCTTCCTCACCTTTTTCGAGCAAATTAGAAAAGAACACACGTAAACCGGCAATATCATCATCAAGCCGCTCCTGTGCACTTGAGGCTGATGACTCATCTAAACCCCAAATAAGTATGTTACAGCCCCTATTTAATGTATGATTGCGATCTGTGTGACTTTTATTATCAAAATACGTTTTTTTGCTGAAAGAATCGCTGCCGTCACCACCCTCATCCGGTTTGCTTCTTGCGTCTCGCCCTTGTTCCATCTCATTTGAACAAATACACTTGAAAGCTGAGTGAACATTATCTATATCGACGTCTGTATCATTGTGTGAAGCTCGTTCATCGGTGACTCCAGTTATACCGATTTCATTGCGATAATCATTAATCACCGATATAGACGATACTTCGTAATTGTCCGATACCTTCAAAGCATCATTGTCCAGCGACACCGACGGCTCACCACTAACAACCGATATTGACGACGCACTATTGCCTTCAAATTTCTTACTCAACGTTTGCATCACGCGTGAATTTGGATGACCTTTTTTCCAGATACGGGATGAACTTGGTATTTCGCTATTTGTATTTTTAGTGTTCTGAACGTGAAACTCTTGAATGGGTATATCTTTATAGGTATCTGATTCGCCAGAACTTTGTACTTCCCGATCGATGCAACTTTTTGAATATGTGTTCCTTTCCGAAGCATTTGTAGATATTTTCTCGTCACAATGGCCCTTCAAATGAATTAGCAAAGATGCGCAGCAGTACCCACAGTAAAATGATTTATTCGATAGCGCAGATTTCTTTTCCTCCGGAAACGATACACTTGTCCACACACTACAATCTTCACTAGAACATTGAATCTGATGATCCACAAACTTTGTTGCAATAGCTCGCTTTGTAGTCTTCCTCTGTTTGACCATGATGTTTGATATTGGTTCTTCGGTATAATTGTCTGTGTCGAATTTGTATTGTGTAAGTAGTTCCAATTTGTAAGTAGTTTATTAAGCATATAATGAAGAACTAAGCATATAATTAAGCATATAATTAAGCATATAATGGAAGTAGTTTATTAAGCATATAATGAAGTTTATTATAACATATAATGTAAGTAGTTTATTAAGCATAGAATGGGTATCAACCCTGCTTAGGCGTATCAAAACAATTTCGTGATTTATTTCTTGCTGACCTACTTTTAGTGCAACATTGTAGACAACCAACTCATGTCAACGGTGCTACTCTAGATCTTGTGTTTACAAGATGTACTGGAGATATCGACTGTATTGCGTATTATCCTCCTCTTGGTAACAGTGATCACTATGCTCTCTCTGTTAAATTAGTGTCCAAGATCGTTTGTAGGTCAAAATTGGGTTATCCAAAACGAAATTGGACTCGGGTGGATACCCAACATCTCTTAGCTAATTTCTATAACATTTTGTATCGTAGTTATAGGGCTACTACTGTTTCAGATCTGCTGACCATTCTTTATGACGTTTTCTTAAATTTGTCAGATAAGTTCGCTCCGAAACGGAGAACTTTTATTAAGTCCACTCGCCCTCAGTGGTTTGATCATGAATTTCGTGCAGTGTTGAAACTGCGCAATGCCCTGTGGGCTACCACTCAAACCCATCCTGAAAACTTAGATAGGTATCGGTACGTGCGCAACCTCTGCAATAAATTGAAAATACATAAGCGAATAGCATTTGAAGATGGTATTGAAAATTGCATCGGGAATCAACCAAAGCGTTGTTGGTCATATGTGAAAGGTTCAAGGCTACTTCCCTCTAATATAGCATTCATTACTTTAGGTGAATATGTTTAATCTACTGAGTCTGAAATCGCTGAATGCCTAGCGGACAGCTTCCATTCTCCGTCGACTATTGTTTCGGATATTTACTCTTTAAAATGGTATCCCATTCACAATATTACTCAGAATCTCGTTAAGCCAATCAGTGCATCTGAAGTATTGCACCTAATCACTAGGCTTAACCGATTTGGCTCTCCTGGTCCGGGTGATATTTCACCTTACCTAATTAATGCGGTTGGACCTGCCGTAAGTAGTGTTTTAGCTCATATATTTTTATTTAGCCTGATCAATTCGTGGATTCCTGCAATATAGAAGTCTTCTATTGTTGTGCCAATCCCTAAAAAACAGCCAGCAACTGCTTGTTTAGATTTTCGCCCTATCAGTTTGACCAGTGTTCTCTCTAAATTACTAGAACGAGTTATTGCCAAAAGGCTACTCGAGCATCTAAACTTTAACAGTATTCTTACTGATTCTCAACACGGATTCAGACAAGGCCGTTCATGTCTATCTAACTTGCTTACCGTGAGAGAGTTGAATGGAAGTACTAAGCTCAGGACTTTGTCTCGACGTCGTATTTCTAGATTTTTCGAAAGCCTTTGATCGTGTTCCACATAAAGGTCTTGTGTCACTCTTAATTCACTACGGCGTCCCTCGTGTAATCTGCTCTTGGATTGAAAATTTTCTTTCATTGCGTACGTTTAAGGTAAGAGTTGGTGAGTCTTTATCTGCAGAAAGAAGTATGTCGACAGGTGTCCCTCAGGGTTCTGCATTAGGTCCTCTATTATTCATCACGTTCCTTAACGATTTACTCTTACGTATTGAGAACTCTCACTTGGCATTCGCTGATGATCTTAAAATTTGGACTGCTATACGAGATATTGATGATTGTAATTCTTTACAGGCAGACTTGGATCGCGTTCATGATTGGTGCCTCTCTACTGGATTACATCTTAACGTTGATAAGTGTATACTTATGAGGATGGGTAAAAAATCCAGTAATTTTACATATCATATCGGAGATGTTCTTCTCACTGAAGTATCACATCATAGGGATTTATGAATTATCGTGCAGGCATCATTAAAAACTAAACTTAATAGTGAAAGAGCAATAAAAAGCGCTACTCGTGCTCTATATATTGTAAAGAACTCATTCCTTAAGATTACCACGAATGTCTTTAGAAATTTGTTTAACACGTTGGTTCGTCCGCATTTAGTGTATGCAATTCAGGCTTCTTTCCCGGTCACCAAACAAGAAAGGACAGATATTGAGTCAGTCCTAAGGCGAGGTTCTCGTTTATGTTCGAATGCGAGAGTGGATTACGCATCTCGATTGGATTTGCTAAGAATTCAACCGATGTCATCACGATTTTTGTTTCTTGACTTAATAGGAATGTATGCACTTGTACACCGGTTGGACGGTTATCCGAGTGGTTCGATCACATTACGTTCATCGATTTTGAGAGGTCACAGCAAAACTGTCTATAAAACAAGGCATGGTAGGTATCCAAAGTGTTGGAGATTGTCGCACAGGGTACTTAATATTTGGAATTCTCTGCCTGAGGAAATCGCTTCCGCCCGGAGTCTGCATTTGTTCAAAAAATTATTAAAGACATGGATCATCAAGAAGACGAGAAACGAGTCATGGACATATTTGCAGTGATTTCTATTTTTATTTTTGCTTGCTGACTTCTTTTTCTTCATTTCTTATTTTTTAGTTTTATCGTTTTTTTACTGTGATCAGGCAAAATAGCCTTATGGCTAAGCCTTGTAAGAATAATAATATATGCGTCTGTTTAGTATGCGCTCAATCACTTTGCATACAACACTAGTTAGACTTATTGCCTTATAATTATTCGGATCATCTTTTCAATATTTTTATAAATTGGTACTACAATCGCTTTTTTCCAGGCAGCAGGTAACTTCGAGATGCGCAAGCTCAGCTCAAATATGGAGGATAATAGCTTAGCCAGAACAGGAGCAAGTAACTTAAGAAGTTGGGGTGGATATCATCTGGGCCTGCTGCTGATGATCTAGATAACCTAGCCAATTCAACAAAAACCTCATGTGCTGTTAGCGTTAAAACTGGAGAATCAATTTCTACTTGTTGTGATGCTGCATCTCCACACATGCTAGAGAAAACATCTTGTATTAGCTCGAAAGCGGATGCAAACACTTCTGTCATACTGTTTGGCGATGTCACTCGAGTGTTACAGTCTCTTAAAGATGAAATAGCTGGTAGCAGAGCTCTGGATCCTTTCACATAAGCCCAAAATTTTTTTGGTTCTGTATCAATTTGTAAAGCTAATTGATCTTCAAAACTTTGCCTTTTTGTAATCTTAAGGCGATTGACGAAATTTCGGAACATTGTATACCGCTTTTTAAAATTATTCTGATGTCGGCTTAGTTCAAATAGACGATTCCTATGTTTGAGAGCATATTGCAATTCAGTGTCAAACCAAGGAGGGTATTTAGCTTTACTTTTTGGTAATCTACGGAGTGGTGCAAACTTATCTACAAGAGCTATTAAACCTGGTTCAATAACATGCCACCTTACCTCAATGTCTTCACTTGCACAGTTTAATGATGTTCCTAGTGATGACTCTCGTAATGAGTCTTCATCAATTTGTTGGGATCATACACCTAGGAAAATAATTGAATAAGATCATTGTGTTATCACATTGATCACTATCTTGTTTATAAAGTTTACTATCTTGTTTATATCTATTATTACCTACTACTATTTGTAGATTCGTGAATAAAAGCCATTTTATTCTCTTTGGTTATCACAATTTTATTCACGAATTGTCTGGAATCTCTGTTCAAGTCGTATACACTTAAACTGACCACAGACTGTCCTGATGCAGGACGCGAATGACGCCATTGGCGATATCGCTTTGAAACTTTCATTAAACGTCTCAAAATCGATTCTACAGATGACAAGCTTGATCTTCTGAAAATATCAATTTCAGCTCAGTTATTTGATAAGATCGAGGCATTTTTAAATTATGTCTCAGCAATGGATTTACTCGACATATCATTCAAAAAAGCTACAAATTCGGTTTACAAACGACATTTGTTATGCTCGGTCAGACAAGTTCTCGATGAATCGATATCTAATTATGTGGATCGTCTTGAAACGCTTGCTCGTCAATGTACTTTTAAAGATGTGAAAGCTAACGAGCTGCGTGATATTCTCATTTGCGATTCATTTATTACGGGATTGCAGTCAAATGAAATTCGTCAGCGCATACTCGAAACTAATGACATTGATAAAGAGAAAGCGTATCAAGTCGCTCGAACAATTGAATCAGCCCAAATTCAATCAAACGAATATCGACACACATCCGAATTCACAGTAAATGCCATGAAAGAGACCCAAAGCTCTAAACTAAATACTGATAACTCAGAAAATGAAGAATCTAATGCTCTAGTTCTAAAGATAAGCAAGAAAAAAATGCTACTTTTGTGTTGGAGCTATGCATATCCGCAATCTTTGTCCAGCCCGGGATGCTGAATGTTCATTTTGCTCAAAACGTAGGTACTATGAGAAAGTTTGTCGAGCTAAGTTGTTTCGATCGCGGCAAAAATATAATCGTAGTACTCGATCAAATAGTCCGACGGTGAATCACTTAATATCATTTCTTGTCAAAATGCGAATAGTGATGCATCAAAGCTAAACGACATGGCGGTACAAGTTCGTGTTGAGACTCAAAAGCTGGATGCGCTTATCGACACTTGAAGCTCTTCCAATTTCGTTGATTCTTCAGTAATTCGCAAATTAGGTGTTCCTATAGAATCTTGTTGTGTTAGGATTTCCATGGCTAATTAATCGTTTACCTCTGTATGCGATGACCGATGTGTGATATCGATATCTTACTGTAATCGCAACTATTCTGACGTTCAATGTTTCGTCATGCCTCACCTATGCCGTGATTTGATACTTGGTCATCCATTCTTGTGCTTACATTCAAGTATTTCCATTCGACTTTGAAGAAATAATAAGCAAGAGAAATTGACAATCGGACAATTATCTAGCATGGAAATCAATTTACCGTAGTTATTTTCAGAGGATTTCAAAGACTGGAAACCTGTAGCAATTCCGTCTCGATAACGTAATATCGAAGATAATCGCTTTATTGCTTTGGAAGTAAAACGAATGTTGGCCGAGGGAATCATCGAGCACAGTCGATCACCATGGCGCGCGCAAGTTCTTATTGCAAACAGGGTAGAACGTCGTCGTCTTGTTGTAGGTTATTCACAGACAGTAAATAAATTCACTGTACTTGACGCTTACCCCATGCCCCGAATAGACGACTTGATTGATACCATATCTAGCAATAACGTGTTTTTTAATAATACAATAATTTATTTAACGTGGCAAATGCGTGCAAAATGCACGCTTACATGACCACTAACAAACAAAAAAGAACATCAAAGGTCACAGGTAATTAGTTAATTGTTGAAAAAGAATTGGATTTGGCGTTTGAAGTACGGCATAGATGTTGATTGACGGATATGAATAGGCAGTTGATTCCACAAGAGAGGAGCAGCCACAACGAAGGAGCGGAAGCCAAAAGAGGTAGAGTAGATTGGGATATGTAAAAGAAGGGAATTACGGGAACGCAGAGCACAATACACAGTACGAGAATTGTCGAGAAAAGGAAGGTTGAGAAATGAAGGGGTATGAGAAGTTATAAGGCGAAAAGCAATGATAAGATGACGAATTTGAACACGACAATAAATGGTAGGTCAATCAAGAGAAACAAGATAGTGGGATGTATGATCAAAACGACGAAAACAGAGAACTCGAACGGCAGCGTTGATGATGCGTTGTAAAGGAAGAAGAGTGGATTTAGGTGAGTTGGAAAATAGACTAAGACAGTAATCAAGTCTTGAGAAAAGAAGAGAAGATATGAGAGTCATACAAGAAGGGAAATCGATCAATCTACGAACTTGACGGAGATTGCGGAGTATCAAGGTAGATGAGCGTACTTTATCACTAACGAAAGGTTTGAGTGAAAGTCGGTTGTCGAAATAAAATCCTAGGAAAACGAGATTATCAACGATAGGAAGAATTGTAGAATTTAGTGATACGGAAGGAGGTTCTACGCCCAAGCTTCGAGGTAGGATCTACATAATTCTGGATTCAGAGAAAGGCGAAGGGAACAAAGATGATTAGTAATTGAGACAAGACATTCGGAAGCAGAAACACTAAGATCGTGAATACGATAAACATGTGCATGAGCATAGATGATAATGTCATCAGCATATTGCACAACATGGAAGTTAAACTTATAAGAAATCGAAGACAAATCACCAAGAAGAGAGAAAAGTATAGGGCCTAATACGGAGCCTTGTGGAACACCGGACGGAATGGACGAAGGATGGGAGAGAGAAGAGTTAGAATATACGCGAAATGTACGGTTTGATAGATATGAAGAAAACCATGATACAGTGGGTAAAGAGAAGCCATAATCATGACGAAGGCGATGGAGAAGAATCGAGTGATCGACGATGTCAAAAGCAGACGATAGATCAAGAGAAACTATGACACTACATAATTTATGATCGCGCGATATGAGTAAGTCGTTATAAACTTTAAGACATGCAATTTCGGTAGAGTAATTAGAGCGAAAAGCGGCTTGGAAGGGAGGAAATAAGTTAGAGGAATAGAGATATGTATTAACTTGCTTAAGAACGAGACGCTCAAAGAGTTTAGAGTGGGTTGGGAGAAGTGAAATAGGACGGTAAGAAGATGGTAGTGAGGAGTCGAGACATTGCTTTTTGATGAGGACGAACAGTGGCGCATTTCCAGATGGAAGGAAATGTATGTCTACGGATGGACGAGTTGAACAATGTGATTAGGAAGGGTAAGATAACGGAGCAGATATTTTTAAGCAAGTGAGTGAGAATTGGGTCAGAAGGAGAGGTTTTATTAGGTAATGACAGCAGAACCGAAGAAACTTCATCAGACGAAACGGGAAGAAGGTGGAATAGTTCTGGGAGGGAAGTATTAAAAGATAAGAGTGGGTACAAGGGGGCTTTGGGTAGTAGGAAAAGTAAATTAGATAGCTTAGTTTGTAGATAAGAAGAAAATTCATCAGGATTTATATTACAAGGGGTAGATGATCGTGAAAGAATTGAGTTTAAGATTTTCCAATAAGATGTGAACGGCGTAGAGAAAAGTAGGAATCACGGAGATTTGAAGGGAGTGAGTTGGGAGAACGTTTAAGAAAGCGATTATACACACGGAAAGAGTGACGGAGTCGACGCTTAGAAAGACTACAGTGAGAATCGAACCAGGGAGCATGGCGCAAGCGCTGGGAACGTCGAAGTCGACTAGGCAGAAGTTATTGAGGATCGACGTAAGTTCATAATCAAACAGAATGCATAGATCATCGGGAGAGAGATAGTTAAGATGAAGTGAAAAGAGTTAAGAATTGAGTAAGGCTGTGCAGAGAATAGGGATATCGAGAAGCTTCCAGGGTCGACTTGGTGTGGATATTGGTGGAGGCGGAGACGGAGGATGGGGACGAGTAAGAGTAAGAGTGACAAGGAAATGATCGGACAAACCGGGATCAGTAATCGACAAAGAAGTATAGTCATTGAAGCAGATAGGGACAGCAATGATGTCGAGAGCACCGCCGAGAATATGAGTTGGGCTTGTTGAAAGTAATTTATAGTTAAAATCAGAAAAAAGATTAGTTAAAGTGATAGAGTCAGAGTCAGCCGGGCGATCAAGATGAATGTTAAAGTCACCGAGAACAACAGAAGGAGTATAAGACAAGGAACAGTGAGACATAAGATCTGCAAGGTCGTTAAAGAAGATACGTGAGGGGGCAACTGAACCTGGACGGTATACAATCACAAGTTCCATAGGGAAAGGAGTTGATAATCTGCATATGAGTAATTCGAACTAGGTGTAACGTATGTTAACGTTGATTTTACGTAAAGACATTGGGTGACGAGCAATGGCAACAATACCGCCATGGTTAGAAGCAGTAGATGTATGAGAGGCAATTGGACGAGCTGATTCAACTAAAGAACAACCAGAGCGACATAGACGACGAATACCAATATCGTCGGAGTCACAATGCCAGGATTCGGTAATGCAGAGAATATCGATAGATAATTGATCGAAGATATCAAGGAGCATATCAGCTTTATGAAGAATGAAGCGAGTGTTGAATAGACTAAGACGAAAAGTATGCTTTGGAGCGAGATCGACTTGCGAAGAAGACAATGGGGAGAGATGGGACGCCATCGAATTTTTGGCCTTGTGTGTACAACGTGAAAATTTCCATTGATTTGACGTATAGATAAGGATGACTCGCCGTTTGTTTCACGTCGATGTTTCTCAATGCGAGCTAAATTAAGCTGGGCAATATCAGAAGTGGATCGGTCAGGAAAGATCCGACTAGTAGACGAAGTGGTAAGAAGTTTAAAATGTTGGGAAAGGACCATGGATGCATGTGAACTATTTCGGAAAACAATTTTTAGTAGTGGAGGACTGCGATGATTGGATTTAGTGGATTTGTTTAAACGGATCAAAGATACAGGAGCGATATTATTGAAGATGGATGGATTATTATCAGGAAGAATTGTTGCTAGGATAGACCTGAAAGCAGATACATCATCATCGAGGCGACATTGAGGAGAAGCAGATTCGGAAACCTTTAAATTAGATATGATAATGCATCGATCGCGTGAAGGAAAACGATTACGTAGTGGTGGACGGAAAGACCTGGTAGCAGTAGAGGCAGAAGAGCAGATAAACGTGGGAATGACAGGGGTGCTAAGTGAAGATTTAAGATAGTTCGGAGCATGTGTGACAGGAGTGGAGTGTTGAATCGGTTGATCGGAGATGTTACTGGAGATGATTTTGACGGAAGGATGTAAATTATTGATAGGTGATACGGTTGGAGCATGTGTGACAGAAGTGGATTGTTGAATAGGTTGAACGGAGATGTTACTGGAGATAATTTTGACAGAAGGATGTAAATTACTGAGAAGTGATACGGTAGAGGTAGAGTAAGGAGTACGTGAAGAGAAGAAAGAAGTATGATATGTATTTAGATGTGGGGATGAATAGGAAAAATGAGGTACGAGATGAAGGCCTTTACTGTTTGCATTGTTAGGAAGATGAAGATTATGGGAAGTTTTATCCGTAGTTAAAGGAGGAGTGTGTGTGAGAGAAGTTTCAAGAACGGGTTTCATAGATGACGAAGGAGTTAGTAAGCAAACGGATGACGACGATAGATTGGAAGATATGTTGTCGTTTGTTGATGTTCCATGTATAACAGCGGTCTGAGTCGACTGAGAGATATCAAGTTTATTTATTAAGCACAAATCTGTTTTGTTAGCGTACAGAACTTCTCCACCGTTTGAGTGGTCATTCTTCATTAGCTTACCTACGAGGGCAGCACAACAGAATCCGCAGAGGAAATTTAGATTTAAAAAGTTGTCCTCGTCAGTGAAAGGAATGGCAACGTGAGTTCAAACATTGCAGTTCTTGTTGTCGCATCCAATTTGCTTTTCGATGTAAGCTTCCTTGACGGACTTGAGTTGCTGGCCGACATTTTCAGTTAGCTTTCTCTTTGCCATAATAAAATGTTAATTAGTTAGTTATAATCAAGAATGTTTAAACTCCGTTAGTCTGCAAGTCGTTAGTTGTAAGTAGCGAGCGGATGTCGTCGATGGTTGTCGATGGTTGTCGATAATTGTCAAGCGGATGGTTGTCCTTAGTTGTCGTCGAAGGTTGTCGTTGGTTGTCGTCGAAGATTGTAGTTTGATTGTTTTAAAATCTTGGTGGACAAGATTTTCCGCTCGCTTCGCTCGCGGAACTTAAATCTGGAACTTAAATCTGGAACTTAAATCTGGAACTTAAATCTGGAACTTAAATCTGGAACTGAAATCTGGAACTGAAATTTGGAACTGAAATCTTGAACTGAAATCTGGAACTGAAATCTGGAACTGAAATCTGGAATGTATGTTTATTAGAAACTAAACGTTTTTTAAGCGTTTTAAGTGTTTAGCACTCTAGATGTCAAAAGTGCTTATTATTAAGTTCCCTTACGAGCAAACAAAATTTTTTTGAAGGCATTCGAGGCTGATGGTAAACTCTATCAATTTTAGCGAATGCCATTCGGACTCAGGAATGCTGTGGCCGCTTTCCAACGAATAATCAACGAGATCATAGAGAAAGAAAACTTAACCGGCACATACTCATATCTCGACGACATTATTGTGTGCGGCAAAACCCAGCAAGAACACGATACAAATCTGGCAAAATTTCGTGAAGTTGCTTCTAAGTACCGAATCACACTAAATGAATCAAAGTGTATTTTTAATAAGACGATGATCAATATTCTGGGATATCAAGTTGGCAATGGTATTAAACGGCCTGATCCTAATCGTGTCTCATCTTTGCGAGAACTGCAAGTACCTCAAAATAAACGTCAACTGCGAAGAATTGTTGACCTCTTCTCTCATTATTCCAAATTGATTCAAAATTTTTCGTCACAGATTCGTCCGTTAGCTGAAACTACGAATTTTCCTATTACACCGGTAGCAAGGCGCTTATTTGATCTAATTCGTGATCTCATTATTCTCATTATTTCTCATTATTACACTAACACCCATCGATTTCAACAAGACATTTACTGTTGAGACTGACGCCTCTCTCCATGCCATCGGTGCTGTATTAATACAGGATAACAAACCCGTTGCCTTTTATTCACATACCCTTAGCAAGATTGCCGTTGGACATTCCGCTATTGAGAAAAAGGCCCTCGCCATCGTCGAAGCATTACGATATTGGAGGCACTATTTGTCTAGTTGAACTTTCAATGTTCTAACTGATCAAATTTATATTTAACCGTCTCATTTATATTTAACAGGAATCACAAGAGTAAAATAAAAAATGAAAAGGTGCAAAGATGGCGTCTCGATTTATCTAAATTTAAGTATTGCATCATTTATCGGCATGGAAAGTTGAATTGTGTAACCGACTCAATGTCTAGGGATATCTGTGCATCAAGTTACGGGTATTTCAACAAACAAAAAGATTAAAGCTCCTTTACGAACTTCACGCGACACTTTGCCACCCTGGAGTTAATCGTTTGTACCATTTTATTCAATCGAATCAACCCACATATAACTCTCAAGACGTTCGTTATGTTGTTAAGATCCAACGTGAGGCTAAAGTAGCTTTATTGAAAACATCTACAAAACAAATAACATTAAAACACAAGTTAGTTAATTCACGACATTCTCCTCCGCCAAACATAATCTCGTAGATACGCGGGAGTAGCTTTATTTCGCACGGGTCTTTCGTTGCTCTGCATAATTTTATTTCCTTTCTCGTCGGATATTTTGAAAGTATCGTTTAAAGTATCGTCGTCCGTACTCACAGTTTTATCGTCGCTGTAGCTGGTATCAGGGTTATAGCTGCTTTCAATATCATCTTTAGTAGTAGTTGTAAGTTGTGATGTATCGTTCGTACATTCATGATCTTCTATCATTAGATTTTGGCAGCTATCTCCACCTGACAACCGTTGTCCGATATCGAAACCGGGAGCCACGTCCCTTACAGAAACCGCACCTTGTCGTTGATTAGGATATTCGATGATAGCGTATGTGTTGTTAGCAGTCACAAGTTTAGCTGGACAACCTATTGGTTCATATTTCGATTCACGTCTATGATTCTGGACAAGTACAGATGCACCATCGGTCATCTATTTTGGAAACGTTTTGCCTTCATTACTCTTTCTGGGGTAAGAAAATATCCGTTCGTGAGGTGTGTAGTTGGTTGAAGTACATAAAAGACTCCTTATGCTATTGAGTGCTCTTGGTAATATTATTTGCCACTGATGAATAGACATTCGTTCACTTCGTAACGTGGTAGTTATAGCTGTCCAAATTGTTGAATTGTATCGTTCGCATTGCCCGTTACCTCTTGGGTTGTACGGTGTTGTGGAACTGCTAGCGATTCCTCTCTCACTGAGAAATTGTCTGACATCCGATGACAGAAACGACGTACCTCTATCCGAATGAATATATTCTGGACAACCAAAAATAGCAAATATTTCGTCCAAACAATGACACACAGTTTTAGCAGACATATCGGGGCACGCGTAGGCAAAAGGAAACCGACTATACTCATCAATCACAACAAGGAGGAAACGGGATCTTGAATTACTCGGTAATGGTCCTTTGAAATCTATGCATAATCGCTCAAAAGGGCGGGTAGCTTTAATTACATGAGCCGTACAGGTATTTGAAAATCGAGGCTTAAAAAATTTACAAGCTTCACAACGTTCACAAATATTTTTCACATCATTTACTGAGAATGGAAGATTCCGTGATCTGACATAATGAGTTAACCGTCGTACCCCGGAGTGACATAATGATTCGTGAAGTTCTCGTAATCCTCTATCGAAATTGGAAGTAGCACATATTCTAGATAAGGTATCTGCTGGTCCATTAAAAGATCCCGGGCGGTAGAATATTTAAAAATCTTAATTGGCCAATTATGCTTTCCAACGTTGTATTTTGTCGTTTTTTATCTTGCGTCCGTTTAGCTGATTGAATATAAAACTAACTGATCTTTGGTCTGTGATGATTTTAAAATGCCTTCCGATAAGAAAATGTCGCCACTTAATAAGGGATTCCACTATGGCTAAAGCCTCTTTCTCGATTGCTGCCCATCTCTGCTCGCTTACAGAAAGTTTTCTTGAAAAAAAAACGCAATCGGACGACCGTCTCCGTTCAGTGTAGCCGCATTGCACGTTTCAGAAGCGTCTGTCTCAACTGTTAGCGCTTGAGCGTTATCGATGTGGTATAAATAAGCACTCGCAATATCTGCTTTAAGCTTTTCAAATGACAGTTTTGATTCAGCGTTCATAGGGAATGAAGCGTTTCTCAAGAATTCAATCTTTTGTGAAAATTCTGGTATCCAAGACGAGTAGTAAGCAAAGAGTCCAATACTTCGTTGTAAGGATCTGACATCGTAGGGGGGGAAGTTCATGTAAAGCCTGCAATCTATCCGGATCTGGTTTCAGTACTCCTTGACAAATTAAGTAGCCGAGAAGCTCTATTTCTTTCTTGTTAAATTCACATATAGTTGTATTCATTGTGAGCCCGCACTTGGTAGCGACACTGTTGAATTTGCCCAGATTTTCGTCGTGTTCTTGTTGGGTCATTCCGCAAATTGTAATGTTATCTAGATAGGCAAATGTACTTTTTAATTCATTTGTTTCAATCATGTGATCCATACATCGCTGAAAGCATGACACTGCATTCTTCAAACCAAAGGGCAATCTCGCAAAGCAATATAATCTTCCATCTGCTTCAAAGGCAGTATATAGTCTATCGTCTGGATGTAAAGGAACTTGATGATAAGCAGACTGTAAGTCAATTGTAGAAAACCATTTGTATTTACTAATTTCATACACAAGATCTTGTAAGTTTGGCAAAGGATAGGCATCCAGCAATGTATATTTATTTATCGTTTGTGAGTAATCAATAACAAGCCTGCGTTTATGTCTCTCCGAGCGCGTAACTACCACTTGAGCTCGCCATGGTGAAATACAAGGTTCGATAATCCCATCTTTCAATAACTTCTGAACCTCCGATCGAATAAAATCACGATCGGCTGGATTATACCGGCGAGACCTCGTTGCAATAGGAATGCAATGTTCATTTAGATGTGAAAATGGTCGAACTGGCTTGAAATCTATAGGTCGCAAAGCAGCAATTACCAATTCGTTTCTAGGACTATTCAATTTTAGTTTGAACCTCTTATGCTCATTCATAAAATCCATCCCCAATATTGCTTCGGTACATAAGTCGTCCAGAACATGAAATATAATGTTTTTATAAATTTGGGACTTGTAGATGATGGAAGTAGTGACATGGCCTTTAGTTAAAGTCTTAAAGCGATTAGTGGCCATTGTAATAGGCCGTATATCTCTGACGATAGGCAATTTCATCTTACTCACAATATCAGTTCGAATAAAACTATAGCAACTCCCTGTGTCGAACAAACACTCTACTCTTTTGTTGCAAATGGATATTTGGTCTACAGCTTTTCGGTCAGACAGTATTGAAGAAATGCACGCAGAGTATTTATTACGACCGAATTGTGAAGATCGACACGCTCTTGCAAAATGTCATTCCTTCTGACATTTATGGCAAATTGAATTTTTTGCCGGACAAGATTCTCGACTATGCTTTGATTGACTTCCACAAAAAAAAGCACTTCCAATTACTTTTGATTGTTGCAACTACTCTATCATTCATTTGTGCCAGTTGATCTGCCGCCTCTTCCTTTCTGCTGTCGGAAACATGAGCTAGTCGATAATAAGGTCCTTCGATTACCGTTGAACGTTTTTCCGCGCTTTCCATTGCTTTTGCATTTTCAAAAGCGTCTGTTAGTATTAAGGTACAGTTTTCAAGTAAACGTTCTCTAATTTTCTTTGAGGAAATACCCGCTATGAACGCATTTAGATTTGCCTGATCTCGGTGATCTTGTGCCGATACTTCTTCGAACTTACATTCTGAAGCTAGTTGCTTTAAACTATTAGTGTAGTGTTGAATATCTTCTGCATCTTCTTGTCTCTTCGCGAATAGTATATATCGAGCCTAAATGACATTGGTCGATCGCTCAAACATCGATCGAAGCGTCTTGATAGCTTCTGCATAATCAGACAGTTGTTGAATTGACTTGAAAATTTGAGGAGAAACGTAATTACGCAGTAACGTTAATCGAATCTCACACGGAGCTCCGATGTGTTCGATAAACGCTTCGAATGTTGATAGCCAATGTTTCCAAATATCCGCTCCGTTTGGGTCTTTTGTGTCTATTGTAAGTTTACTTGGCTGCAGATATCGTGCATAATCAACGTTCGTCAATCCGTTTCCGACTGGGTCCATTTTGACAACAAATGCTCACACAAATGTTTTCAATAAATTGTTAAGATCCAAAGTGAGGCTAAAGTAGCTTTATTGAAAACATCTACAAAACAAATAACATCAAAACACAAGTTAGTTAATTCACGACACTCTCATTGCGTTACATGTTCTTTGTTGAAACCGAACTTCTTCAAGCCTCCAAAGACGCCCTCGTCAGAGCTACGAAACCCTTAGAAAGGATGTCACTTGACTTTAAAGGGTCATTGCCTAGTTCATTAGGCGAGAAATATTTGATGACAGTCATCGATGAATCAAATCAGCTACGTATTTAATATAATTATAAAATAAACAAAACATAATAATGCTAAATCAAAATTTAATAATTAAATAATAAAATTAATAATTGTTTTTAGATTTTCTATAATTTTAATCAAGTTAAAAAAATGAAATTTAAAATAAACGTCATTTTTATGAATTGACTAATAAATAACAGACGCTGTATCAGAATAAGAATTAGAGGTCATCAGGAGGAACTGTTATGCTATCAGGTTTCGGCCCCTAACTCCTCTACCCAACATAGCAGCGGAGCCAAATACATGCTAATGATGTATTTCCTCTGAAATAACTATCTAGTATCTTATTCTAATACAAAGTATATTATTTATTATCCATCCATAAAAATTTGCCACTTAAGAGTTTAGAATTTATTCTTTATATTATTGTGTTGATTTAATATATTTTACTATTTTCTGCTTGATGTTATTTTTATAGTAACCTAGTTTAAAATATGTATCTATTAAATTATTTAAATGATTTTGAAGAAAGCCAATATCATTACATATTGTTGCAATTCTTAAAATTTCATTATTTAATGTATTATATTTTATATTAAATGGTATGCATAAATGCTCATGCAAAAATATGTTTCTTGTAAATTTAAATATGTCATCTTTACGATATAATATTCTCGATATCCGTTTGCTTTCGCATGCCGAGATATGTCCACACAAACAGTGATTAATTGTCTACGCAGCATTGTGTCAATATTTGGCCCCTGAATTTGTACATTCCGTTCGCGGATCATCCTTCATATCGAAAGAATTCACAGATTATCTGAGCCGTATTGGTACGGTAGCAAGTCATTCTTCTCCGTACAATCCGGTCGGTAACGGACAGATCGAGCGCTATAACGGCATTTTATGGAGCGCTATACTTCTGCAGCTTAGAGACTACAATCGTCCTGTTGATGCTTGGGAAACTGTTCTCACTGAATGTCTTCAGTCTATTCGTGGACTATTATGTACCGCTACCGGTTCGATACCCCACGATGGTATCTTTAACTTCCGTAGACGTCCGCTAGCAAAATTCAACTTGCCCAAATAGCTATGTAATCCCGGTCCTGTATTCGTACGAAACTTCTACAAGCATGATAAATATGATGATAAATTGCTTAAAGCAAAACTGATAAACGCTAATCCTAACACTGCATATATTGAATTTCCATCTGGGAAGGAAGCGAATATATCAACTCGGCATCTATCTCGTTGTCCTTCAGAAACCTGCATTTACAAGAATCCAAACAATGTGGATATTTATAATCCTGGAACATTAAGGACCGATGACGACAACAGTCTAGACAGTTTTGATACTAACCAGCTGTCTGTAGATAACAACGATGGAAAGAAATATGATGTATCAGACAATACCGATAAGAACGTGAACTCAAAGAAGACTTCAATTCCCGATGCAAACCTCCATCCTGTAGCCACTCAAGAATTCTACCGATGAAGTCCCAGAAGTCGAAAAAACTTCCAAAATTATCACATGGGATGAATGTGGTATCACATTGATCACTATCTTGTTTATAAAGTTTACTATCTGGTTTATATCTATTATTACCTACTACTATTTGTAGATTCGTAAATAAAAGCCATTTTATTCTCGTTGGATATCACAATCATGCAATGATCGCTCGATCTAATGGAACTCTGATAGCTCATACTTAATTACCCACACTTGTAATTAATTTGGAAAATACCAAATCTAGACAAAATTCCTGGTTTTGCGCGAATCTCGTTGGCGACTGCACATGTTGCTCTAACATGAGATCATATGTAAGAAACTTCCACAAATCCACATCCGACTTGGAAGAACCACTATCCAAAACATAATTCCTGATGTGACCTAGCTGAGGGTATATTAAAATCACTAACTAATAGATATACTTCAAGCTCAGAACAGTGACTAATTAGTTTAGAGAATTTATTATTAATGTTTCAACAGCACATAAAAGCATGGCTTAATTGGCTGGTTCACTGCAGAAAAAAAAGAAAATATAATAAAAGTATCACAAATACGGAAAAGCAGCTTTCCCCATGGCATTCCTCCATCCGTAATTTCTTTTTGAATTCGTTGATATTGCTACTGCACACTGTTGACTCTCCAAGCCTATTCCACAGAGATACAACTCGCCGATCAAATTGGACAGCTCGTGATTTTCTTATCCTTTCACGTCGCAGGGTTAAACCATGGCCTCGGAGGATATTGGATGAGCGCAAATGAAGACAATCTCGAAGTGGATGATCCAAATCATTAAGAATTTGCCAGACCATACTCATATCGATGTACCGGCGGGTCCACGTGACAGTCTCAAGTCTAAGTGCTTTTAATCGATCAGGGTACGACAAAAATTTCAGTTGCGGTGCTAGCTTGGTAGCTCTATGAAGTACCCTCTCTGAACTAATATGTTCTTTTGAATTTTGGGGATACACACACGGCGCAGCATATAGAAGACGGCTCAACACATGAGCAAAGATTAGCGGACGTAGGGCAAATTGATTGAGTGCAATGAAAGTGCGTCGAAGTTGACCGATTATCCCCAACGCATTTGAACAAGCATGTTCAGTATGTGTGACGGTACTCAAATCACTGTTTATCCACACTCCCAAGTCCTTATATTTGTTCACTCGTTCTATATCACTGCTTTGAAAGCTATAATTAACTAAAGATTGAGCATTTCCGCCACGAACACGTAAATGTTTGCATTTTGATATATTTACAATCAACCTATTGAGCAGAGCCCAATTTTCGACTTCATCGATATCCCGTTGCAGTTTGACTATATCATTGGGTGAACGAATTGCCCGCCAGATTTTCAAATCGTCTGCATATAAAAGCATCCGAGAATCAATAAATTCCGGGATATCGTTGATGTAGACACTAAATAACAATGGACCCAATACTGAACCTTGAGGCACCCCTATATTACATGGCCGCGAAGAAGAGTAAAAATTATCTACATGCACACAATAACTACGATTGCTTAAAAACGATTCAATCCATCTAACAAGCAAGAATGGAATGCCACTTTTCTCTAGTTTATTTAGGAGGAGTCTATGGTCTACTCTGTCAAATGCCTTAGAGAAATCGAAGAATATGATGTCAGTAGCAATTGATACGGCTTTATTAGCTGACCAATCAAGATGGGCAGCGAGTAGATTAGTAACTGTCGAATAACCCTTACGGAAACCATGTTGCTCAGAAGCTATTACATTATTCTCACTATAAAACTTGACCATATAACCATGTATAATTCGCTCTAACATTCTACAACATAAGCAAGTAATACTTACTGGTCTATAATTGTCTACTGAAGATCTATCACCCTTTTTGAAGATGGGGTGAATGATCGATTGTTTCCACTCTTTTGGAAGATTCGTATCAATAATAGATTGTCGAAATATGTTACAAAGTGGTGTATATATTGAGTCTGCTATTCGACGAAGATATATCGAAGGTAACAAATCAGCACCTTTGGAGTTTGTCTCTTTAAGACGATGCAGTTCAGCTAAAACTTTCTCGGGAGTTATCAAATTAGCTATGTCTAAACTAGGATATGAAACACTAGCACCTCTTATCGTTTCACTGTTCTGGATAGGTTCAGAATACTCGTTTGTAGTCTCTTTGTACAAGTAAAAATGCCTTGAGAACATCTCAGCAAGGTCGTCTTCAATAACGCTATCAAAATATTGGCCAATTGTTTTATTAGCGTTCCTACTACTATTCACATATAGAAAGAGAGCTTTGGATCATGTCTACAACTATGAGCTAGACCATTTTCAAATAAATAGCGCTTATGTCGCTTTAAAGAATTGAAGAAATTTCTCGCCTGCTTATAAACACCATATTCACAAAACCCACCCTTAAAGCATTTGAAACTGAAGTCACGAGCCTTCATCGCAGTAGCCAGCTCAGTATCAAACCAACGAGCGCTTTTCCGACTAGTCTTAGACTTCAAAGGTGAGAATTTTACCATTAGAGAATAAAGCGTCACGCGAAAATGATCCCAGGCCTCGTCAACTCCGACAACAGCCGGATCAGGCCAACTTACTCTATGCAGCTTTGATGTAATAGCATCATAGTTCGCCCGAAAAACATTAATCTGACGTTTGTACCGAGCATGATGAAACACCCTCATTTGTAAATTTAGCAAAACTTTAACTACACAGTGATCAGATAAACCAACAGGAGAATCATATTGGATACTACTGATTAATTGACTGTTTGTCGATAGGCAAAGATCAAGAAGGGAAGAACTACAACTTGAAAAGCGAGTATGTACATCAACAAATTGAGCAAGACCACAATAAGCAAAACACTCCATAAGGTCACAAGATTCACTATCACAAGTAGGAAGAACCGTATTCGAAGTCCATTCAACATCTGGCATATTCAGATCCCCAATTATCACAGTATCACAATCTCCTCGCGTATACAACTCTATCTCTTCAATGAGTTTCTTAGATATTGCCTTAGGAGCACGATACACAAGACCCAGTATGATGGGTGAGCTGTTATCAAACTTCACCTGACACCACAAACTCTCAACTCTATCAATAGACGACTTACTCAAAACGCGCACCTTAACTTCGTCTCTCATAAAGAGAGCTACGCCACCACCCCTACCCCCTATCCGATCACTACGGAACAAAGAATAGCCTGGGATGGATACCTCAGCATCGGATACATCACAATTAAGCCAAGATTCTGTAATACCAACTATAATTGGATTAACAGACTCGATCCTAAACTTTAGCTCATCGACTTTCTGTAACAAGCTCCGAACATTACAATAAAATATACTATGACTTTTATTCACACCAGTGCGAGTAATAATATCATCTGTAGCAATATGACACACTTCAGATCCCAAATCAGCTAGGCACTTATATGCTGTAAGACCTTGCCAAAACCCTCCACATTCATGAGAGGCGATACATCTAATGGGGACCAACTGATTCAAATGCGTCGCCTCACTACTTGAAAATTTTGCACACATAGATTGCTCTCACCAAGTGCAACACGAGATGCAAGTTCTTTCTTAGCTTGAGACAATTTCTCCCTTTGAAGAGCGTCAAGATCTTTTAAGAGACTAACGTGGGATCCTTTTAAACGATATAAATTCCGAAGAATTAACTCAGCATGTGACTGCTCTCTAAATACGGCCTTGAGTAAACGCGGCCTATTACTAAGTGTATCACGCTTACCCAGTCGAAATAATGCAACGAGTTTAACACGTTTGACAATATCCACATTGCAAGAACCAAGTACCTGCGTCAATATAAATCTCACACTCTGGACGTCCTCGTTAAGACGTACTTGTGCGTTCTCAAATAAAGATTCTCTTACATTGGCCAGAATAACAGATCTACATCGATCAGCGGTGTGTTTCCTATTATTACCAATTTGCAATTCGAGACTGTCACGTGACACTGCGGATAGTGTATGTTGACTTATCGTTGACGCTTGTTCCTTCTTTTTGACAGTCCCATTATCAGACATATGACCATGATTCAAAACCTGACAATATGTATTTTCATCATTAGTAACATCAGGTAAATGCACTGGAACATCCATGGCTACAGTCTCACCCTCTACAGTTAAATCTATATTCATTGGATTATTTGCAAGACTTGTGGAGGGATATATAGAGTTAAGACTTGAGGAGGGATATATAGAGTTAGAATAGCTTCCATCACTATGACTGGAATTTTCAACATTCTTAGTAGATTTGGAAATAAGAACTTCCTTACTTTGACAAACACTTATGCTTTTTGGAATTAGTGGAGCTGATATGGGTCCAAGAGAATTACAACTCGACTGACCGACAACCAAGGGGGTAGATTCCGTCTTCAAATCATTTATCAAAGATGCGCAGCAGTACCCGCAGTAGAAAGATGCATTAGACAGAGCTGTTTTCTTTTCCCCGGGAACTGAAACACTTGTCCACACATGACAATCTTCACTTGAACACCGAACCTGATAATCCACGAACTTGGCAGCATCACCTCGCTTTGTAGTCTTCCTCTGTTTGACCATTATATGTATGTATATTCAGACTTTATCAGAGTAAAGTCTCTCGTGTAGATTTCAATAAAGATTGTGTCCAATAAATCTTTTTCAATAAAGATTTCAATAAGGATTGAGTTGACTAATCCAGAATTGTTTCAATTTTCTTGATTTCGCATTGTAATTTGCTGCAGAGCGACGTCAATTGTAATTTGCTAGAACAGTTATAAATTTTCTTCATTTGTTCGCTACTAGATTCAACTTCATGAGGTAGTTTTCTGTAGTCTTGCGTCTGGTCATGGTCATGATAATTGTAAGTAGTTTATTAAGCAGCCAAGAAAGTTCAAACTGATTCAATACGGATGATTGCGGCGACTTGTAGCACACGGCAATACCTAAGGGACCTCCTAAGTGTGAAACAATGACTGAGAGAAACTCACACGTGCCCAGTTCATTTTTAAAATTACGAGTGGAAATAATATTTAAGGATGTCATAATATAGAGCGCAACACCTCAATCCTTCCGAGAATCTCTATCAGCTCAACAAATTACATCCCATAATAGCAATCGAATCATGGGAGATATCACGATGCAGCCATGTTTTAGTAAGAACCGGGATCGCTGGTTTATTTGAGATGGCCCATGCCTTTAGTTCATCAAATTTTGGTAAAATACTCCTTAAATTAGTATAGGCGACACTAATATCAGGATCAGAGGGCGATTGAGTAGTAATGTTGGATGTGATATCAATGCGCGCTAGATTTCCTAAGTGTAAAAAGGAATCACTCGAAGAACTCTCCAAACTCACCAACGCACGAATGGTCACCGACGAACTACTCGAAAATTTCTTATCATTAGATTAGTCTCTCCATTCGATCTTCTAAATGCTAAATTAGCACTAGCATTATTAAGCAACAATCTTTCATCAACCAAGAGATCTTTAAAAATTTTTGTCGTCTTACCTTTCAAGCGATAACCTCTAGCTAAAACTGCTCTTGTATTATCTGCAGAATCAAATACTACTTTAAGTAATCGTGGTTTATGTTGAGCTTTTGTACCAAGACGAAATAAGCTTTTAACATTGAGACTACGCGCAATATCCTCTTCACTCTGAACGAATATATCCGAAAAGACCTTACGAATAGAAACTACGTTATCATACACACGGGTCTGAACGTTGTCTGCAGACGATTCAGTGATGTTAGCAAAAATTACGCAATTATTTCTGTTTCTAGCACGATTCCTAATATTGATAATTTCAGCAAATGTCTTATCAGTCAAATCCTTGGATTTCAGTTCATTTTCATTTCCGACTGCCACATCATTGGACACTCTAGTATCGTATCTTGTCTGCGTTCTACTTAAAGGCTGCTTCAATACATTCTTTGGTCGAACAGGAGTAGAAATCAATATATTGTGGTTCTTAGGACTGTGTTCCGCGAATACGTCAGATAATGGTGAATGCCATTTATTAGTAACTCTCAGGTGTAACTTTATCCTTTTCGTTTGCCATCACAGTGCTTTCATTGATATTTATTCTTTGTTTATACACCGTCCGTGAATGTCTATGTCCTCGTGTCCAAATGCGAGTCGAACTTAAAGCATCTATTACGTCGGGTTCCTTATTTGAATTGACGTGTAACAACATCGGCGTAGTGATTTTGCTCTGGCATATGCTAGATTCTTTGTCAATAATTTGTTCTTGAAACCTACGTATCTTTAAGTTAAAATGAGCATTGTCCTTTGCTGATGTCAATGAACTACAAAATACGATTGACGCAGTACAAAAACCACATATGAATTTTCTTCTACTCAATGTATCAGCATCTTTATGTGGTACAGTTACTGTAGTCCAGACATTGCAGCAATCACCATCACATCCTACTTGTCTTGATATGAATTCAGGAATGTCGTTCACATTACGTCTGCACATAATTGTAATTGATACGTAGAAGCGTTGATTGTAATTGTATGTATATTAGATTGTATGTATATTAGATTGTAAGTATTTAACAATCAAGACAACTTTTTTTACTAGTTGTATGTTATTTATTGTAAGTAAAAAAAAGGATTTATTTTAACGTGGCAAATGCGTGCCAGCGCACGCTTACATGACTACAAAAAACAAGACTGTGAATCAGGTGTCGAGATGGTGTGAACGGAGGAGGTGTTTGAATATGATAAAGGAGGGGGCGCGGCGGACGTCGAGAGGGAGTTGATTCCAGGCGAGTGAGGCGGCGACGAGGAAGGATCGGAGACCGTAGTTATTGGAGTAATTAGGAAGTAGTATGTAATCAAAAACTTTAAACTCTTGTAATCAATAAATATGCTGCAAAAGAATTCAATTTTATCAGTTCTTGCATATCGCATAATTCGGGATTCCATTTCCTTACATTTTTTCTTAAGAAAATTTATAATTGTTCAAGCAAATTACAACCCTGTAGATGACGTGTCGTAGTGCCATCGAAATATTGGATTTTTTTAATCAAATAAATATTCCTGTTTCTTCGCCTTCTTGTAATAACTAGCTTTTTGTTGCGGCATTGTGAAGCAGAACAATCCACGCACTTACGGACTGCCTTTACTCATGAACAACTTCTTCAAACCGCATTCACACCATTGCAAGCACATCATTTCGAGTTACTTGTTAAAATCGAGTTAATGGAATCATTGTTCATCATAACTGAACCATCAATAAAGTTTGATTCGTTGACTTGAGAGGAAATACTGTAGGTTATTTGCTCTTTCTCAGGATACATTAAATATGGACAGATAGTTAGCCAGAGAGATTCAATTCTCGTTGATTGCTTGAGATAGTTGTGTTTGATTCGTTGATTCTGTATATTGTTCGCTGAATATGAGCAGATAGTTAGCCAGAAAGACTCAATTCTCTCTTTGTATTTATGTAATCTTAGTTTTGAAGTCACGTGTACGTTATTTATATTGTATATTTAATCTCTTTAATTTTCAAGCTCTAAATTTTGTTAATAATTTTTGCTAATAATATTTTTTTATAGATTAATTTTTTTTGACAAACAGTTATTACAATATTGGTTACCCTCTAATGGTCCATCAATACACTTTGTTTTTAAGTAAAAAGTCAATTTTCTGTGAAATTCGAAATTCGCCTTCTTCGCATCGTTAAAGACCAATTTAGCAATACAAATGGACACATTTGCTCTCAGCTTTCTGATTATGTCGGGATATTTCTCGACCAAGTTATCTGACATTTTCTTAGCCATTTGTTTAAAAATCCTATTCGTTTCTTCCCCAATACCTCCAACTACTGAAAATATCATCGGATGAAACGATCCCTCGTCAATTTTCTTAATACGCTCTGAATACTTAACATTTTTGCGATTCTTATTGTATTTAAAAGGATCGTTCATTCTTTCCAATGAATATGATTGAACCGAGGCGAACAACAACAAAAGGCTTTATGCGAACATCTGAAAACATAACATATAAATATCAGTACATTATCCCAACGATATAATCAGACAAATAGTTCGGTGATCGACGCATACGTGTCGATCGTCGAAATTCCATTGACGGGATCTGCTGTAGATCTACTTGTTGCTCTTGACAATCGTGAACTTTATTCAGATCATAATTCTCATTAGGTATATGCGACGCTGAGCTTGTAGCACTGTTATTTGAATCCACCTCTGTTTGTAAATTGTGGATATCCGGAGTAAACATTGCAGGGGGTGAATCGTCCATCTGGCAATTTTGAGATATGTTGGATTCTTCGAATACATTTTGATTACAGTTATTGGGAGCTAGATATTGAGTTGAAATGTGAGTCTCTTTTCCATTAGGGTATCGAACTAGTACGTAGTTCTCGTTGGCATGAATAAGCACTGCGCGATCTACAAGTGGATCGTTTTTACTAATACGGTTGAAATTCTTTACAAAGATAGGTCCAGGATTTATTAACTACTCAGGTAAGCTGACTCCCTTAGCTGATCTGCGATTGAATTTGAATATACGTTCATGAGGCGTTTCATTAGTCGAAGTGCATAAAAGAGATCTGATCGAATGAAGTGCCTTTGGAAGTGTTGTTTCCCACCGTTCGATTGAAATCTTATTATTATGATGATACAACCGTATCGCGTTCCATATCAACCCGTTATAACGCTCAATCTGGCTATTTGAGGTAGGATGGTATGGAGTGGAATATGATAGCGTGATTCCCAATGTCAATAAATATTTACGGAACCCTACTGACGTGAAAGAAGTACCCCGATCGGTATAAATATTCTCAGGCGTGCCAAATAATGCGAACAACGACTCAAGACACTGAATTACCGATCGAGAACTGGTGTCAGCACAGGGAAACCCAAAGGGAAATCAGCTATATTCATCTACTATAGATAAAATATATCTTTTCTTATTTTAGCTGGGCAGCGGGCCTTTAAAATCTAAGGACAAACGCTCCCATGGTTTACTGACTTTAATCAAGGTACTTCGAGGGGGTTTATAAAAGTGAGGTTTCAACTCGTTGCAGCTAGGACAACCTTTGATGACTTTTCTAACATCTTCAATAGAATACGGAAAATTTCGATGACGTACATAGTGCCACATCCTTGTTACCCCAGGGTGACACAAATGATCATGCATCCTTTCGAGTTCTTTTAAATCACTCGTGACTGATCCTAAAGCAATTCGAGACATAGAGTCAGCTACCTGATTTTCTTTGCCGCATCGATATGACACGTTGAACTGATATTCGGACAATTCTATTCTCCAACGATTGATTTTGTCATTTTTGATCTTACTGTAATGTTTATTTGAGAACAAAAATGCCACGGATTGTTGATCCGTCAGAACGGTGAAATGTCTACAGGATAAATAGTGACGCCAGTATCTTATAGATTCTACTATGGCTAGTGCCTCTTTCTCAACAGCTGCATATTTCATTGCGTTCTTATCCAGAGTACGTGAGAAGAATGCGACTGGTTTAAAATTTTGAGACAAAGTAGCACCGATCGCAAAGGCAGATGCGTCTGTTTCGACCACGAATGGGACTGAGAAATCTACTTTAGACAATGTAGTTGATGCAAGGCTGTGTTTCAGACTTGCAAATGATTCTTTTGCATGAAGAGACAGCGGAAAAGATACAGTTTGTGCTAAAGGTCGAACGACATTTGAAAAATTCTTTATCCATCGAGAATAGTGTACGAACATTCCTATAATACGTTTAAGTTCGACTAATGATTTTGGCTCAGGCATTTCCAATAAGGGTTTGACACGATCAGGGTCAGGTGAAATGCAACCGTTATCTATCTGGTAGCCAAGAAAACATAACTTAGAGACTCCGAAAATACATTTCGACGTATTTAAAGTGATATTATATTTCTTAGCAACTTCTAAGAAGCGATCAAGATTCTTTTGGTGAAGTTCCTTTGTTTCACAGCCGATAATAACATCATCCAAATAAGCGTACGTAGATTCAAGATCCTCTTCCTCGATTAACTTAGCGATGATACGTTGGAAAGCCGCCACTGCATTTGTCAATCCGAACGGTAGGCGTTTAAATTGGTACAAACGACCATTAGCTTCAAATGCAGTGTAATGCCTCTCATTCTCCTGAATGGGAACCTGATGATAAGCATTCTTTAGGTCTAATCGACTGAAACTTTTGAATGGAGATAGCTTATCAATGAATTCGTCAATCCTGGGAAGAGGGAAGCCGTCAAGACGAGTGAATCGATTCACCGTCAAACTTTAATCTATTACCATTCGCACTTCGCGACCAGGATTTTTAACCAGGACAACTTGTGCACGCCACGGAGACGTGCTATTCTCGATGATACTGGAATCTAATAAGCGTTTTACCTCGGCTGCAATAAAACAGTTATCTTCTGGAGTTCTTCGACGAGATGGAATTGCAACAGGTTTTACCGCTTTGTCTAGGAATTGAAATAGAGACGGGGCTTCAACTTTCATTTCCCCAACACCTGCAACAACGACCAAAGGACGTTCTACTCCGTTGAATTCTATGGTCACCGTCGAGTATTGACGAAGAAAGGGTACACCGATGATCACATCTGTTACTAGGGTGGGGAGAATGAAGAATTTTACATTTCGATAGAAACGATTGTTTAAAACAACATCGGCGAATGTACAATGTCTTAACTCACAGGAAAATTCAGATGCAGCGAGATAAACTTTTAAATTTGTGGATTTTCTCACAAGCTTGCACTTTGTAGCGACATCACTTCTGACAATATTAAATGAACTTCCAGAATCGATCATCCCGCTTACTGAGATATTATTCAAACTTATAGTGGGCTGGATTAAGTTTGGATGATGACGCGTTTGTTGTGCTTATTGAATATAAAAACGCAGACGTACCAGAATTTCTTGAACGGCACATGTTAGAAAAATGTCCTTTCTTGCTGCACGTATGACAGGTAGCGTTGTGAGCAGGACAGTTACTCCGCACGTGGCGGTTTCGACCGCAAAAGTAGCACCGTTCTTGACTTTTAATTGCGGAACATTCTTGTTGTGTTTCCGAATCATCTCTGGGTAAATTTGTCAACTGCGGTGGATTAGCATAGTTAATCATAGATTCCATATTTTCAGATTGAGTGATATCCCGTGAAGATAACCGGAATTCCGATGCTTCAGCCTGTGCCAACTCGATTGATCGAGCGATCCGATAAGCACTCTCTTTGTTAAGATCGACGGTTTCAAGTAGACGTTCTCTGATCGATGTGGAAATAATTCCAGCCACAAAAGTATCCAACAACAAAGAATCTCGATGTTCTCGTCAAGTTACATCTTAGAACTTGATTTGACGGGCAACGGATTCTGTCGTTTGAATGAACTGGTCGATTGTCTGGTTTTCGGCTTGCTTCAAATTATGCAGCTGATGTCTTGCATATACATCTCCCCTGTCCTTTATAAAACTTCTACTTAACGTATCGATCGCCATATCATAATCATCGACTCCTTTGATGATATCGTAAAGGATTGGAGAGATGTGGTTGATCAGAAGGTCAAGCTTTTGTTGGTTTGTGACATCTTCAAGAACTCGTACAAACGCATTGAATGTTTGTAGCCAATGACGCCAAACTTTTGCCAAATCAATCCCATCGGTTAAAGCATCTAGGATCGCTGGTTTGAGTAGCTTGTCCATTCACAATGTTCGCATAAATTGAACCGATGCGAACAACAACAAAGGCTTTATGCGAACATCTGAAAACATAACATATAAATATCAGTACAATGATGGAGCCAAATTGTTGAACACACATATGTCTAAATAAGACCGCTCCAAAATATTCCCGTATAAACCATTACAACTGATGTCTGCTCTTGCTTCTCTATCTCGTGTAGTTGTAGCTACCTCGAATTGAAAACCTTCTAAACAGGTTTTACAGAGTTATTCATCACTCGCCATCCGAAACATAGACGGAAATTTTCAAGTTGTCCACACCCGTCAAAAAATTCAATGGCGCTCCATCTATCCTATGTGTCTTCTCCACTAGTCTCTTTCGCCACAGCACACGGTTTCCGCCTCGGTCTCCTCAACACTAGATCTATTCTCAATAAATCCGATCTTATCCTCAACCTATTCACCAAGCAATCCATCGATCTCTTCTGCCTCACCGAATCCTGGCACTCAGATACCGACGACCTTTCCATTCGCCGTCTGCTCTCTGCCGGTTGCTCCCTAGTCGAATCCGCCCGCCCCCTCAGCTCATGCTTTTCGAGTCTATCACCGCTCTCTCAGACGCGATTTCCGCTCGATCACTCCGTCTTTCCGTGATTCCTATCTTGCTCTTCGCCGGTCTCATCTCCACCTACTACGTACCAAATGCAACTCCTTCTGGCAGCATAAAATCATCACTTCATTCAACTCTAAGACTCTCTGGCATACTTTTAACTCAATCCTGGCTCGTTCCTCTACGCCTTGCAATATCAATGCTAATGATTATTCGTCATTTCTCCAGACTAAAGTATCCACGCTGCTCTCTCACACCTCGGTCTTCATCCCATCCCACTCTGCCCAGTCTACTCTCATCCTTCCGGAACTCTTTCATCTTCTCCCTGTATCACCTACAGAAGTATCATCTGTCCTCATGTCCTTGCCGAACAAAACCTTACCTGCCGATCCACTGCTACCCACATATTAAAATCTATATGCTCATCGATATCCCCATTTCTCACAACCTTGTTTAACTCGTCCATCCGCAGTCGTATCTTCCCTTCACACTAGAAATCCGCAATCGTTCGTCCCCTCCTTAAGAAACAATCGCTCGACCCCTCCCTTCCTTCTAGCTATCGCCCCATTTCACTACTCCCTACTCTTTCAAAGCTCTTAGAACGCTTCATCTTAATACAAATCAACGCTTATCTCTCCTCATCCAATCTGTACCCTCCTTTCCAATCCTCTTTCCGCTCTAATCACTCGACAGAAATTGCATGCATAAAAGTGTGCAACGACTTACTCATTTCTCGAGACAAGGCTCTATATAGTGTTCTCATCTCCCTCGACCTCTCCTCCGCATTCGACATTGTCGACCACTCCGTCCTCCTTTCTCGCCTTCGTTATGATTACGGCTTTTCTTCCTCCTCCGTAGCTTGGTTCGCCTCATATCTATCCGACCGTTCCTTTCGCGTCTGTTCTAATTCATCATCCTCCCCTCCCATCCCTATTTTTTGCGGGGTTCCACAAGGTTCAGTCCTAGGTCCCCTGCTTTTCTCTCTTTTGCTTGGCGATCTATCTCCGTTTATCAAACCTTACTCCTTTAACGTCATGTAATACGCCGATGACATTCTAATCTATGCTCATGCACCCGCACATCGCATACACGATATCGGCATTTCTGCCTCCAACTGTCTTTCTTCTATCTACAAACGTCTCTCCAATCTCCATCTCGTTCTAAACGCCGAGAAGTCCAAAATAATGTGTATCCTTCCCCGTAAACCAATCATATTTCCTCCCATTGTATCTTTTGCCTCATCGATCATCCCTATAGTCCACAATCTCACTTTCTTAAGCTTCAATTTCGATGATCACCTTTCCCTTAAACCCTTCGTCCGTGACAAGGTCCGCTCGTCTAACTTAATTCTTCGTGACATCCGCCGTATCCGCCCCCTTATCGACTTCCGTTCTTGTATGTCTCTTCTTTCATCGCTTCTTTTCCCTAAAATCGATTACTGCCTTAGCCTTTTCGCCAATTCTCCAAAATCCATCATCCTACCCCTACAACGAATAATCAACACCGCCGTTCGAGTGCTCTTTCGTCTCCGTCGCTTCGACCACACATCCACATATTTTGCCCAACTCTCCTGGCCCACCATCCACATCCGCATCAAACTCCGCCTTCTCGTTACTTTTCGTCTCATCGCTGTCGGCTCCCCATCGTTCATCAACCTTCCTTTCTTAGACGATACTCGCCCCACCTCGCTATCGCTTCGTTCCTGTCATACCCTCTTACTCCACGTTCCTAATTACTCCAACAACTACGGTCTCCGATCCTTCCTCGTCGCCGCCTCATTCGCCTGGAATCAACTCTCTCTCTCGACGTCCGCCGCGCTCCCTCATTTATCGCATTCAAACACCTCCGTTCACACCTTCTCGACACCTGATTTACAGTTTTGTTTTATTGTGGTCATGTAAGCGTGCGCTGGCACGCATTTGCACGTTAAAATAAATCCTTTTTTATTCATTTTTATATGTACAATTATTCATTTTTATATGTACAAGTATTCATTTTTATATGTACATACAAGTATTCATTTTTATATGTACTATTATTCATATTTAAATGTACATTTACTCATTTTTTATATGTACAATTTAAAAAAATAGTTTAGTTTTTAAATTTTGACCCGAACCAGAAGCTTAGCTGCTACATAACTAAAAATGAAAAATGGTTTTACTCAATAAATCGTATTTGATAAAGTTAAATAAATTAATTTAATAATTGACGGCCTTCTGGTACAGGTTTTACAGGGTTAGAAATTTTAACGCATTTGCCACGTTAAAATAAATCCCTTTTTAAAGGGCTCTTCATATTTAGCCTTTTCTAGCCAATGTATCATGTTCCGATAAAACCCAATACATTGTGAGGAATAATCGTTTGTAGATGAAAAGATCAAATCAATGGTTTCTCCTACGCTTAATTTAGGTTCTGAGAGTCTTTTTGCAGTAAATGAAGATTTGATCATTGAGAAAAATTCCTCGATTGGATTAAGCTGGGGTGAATACGGAACATTGAATTTAAAAACAATACGATTTTCCCGCAAAAAAAGACAAAACAGCATTTGTTTTATGAATTCTGGCATTATCCATCACCATAATAGCATTTGGATTTCTAGAAAAGTAGGGAACAACCACACAACCAAGAAACTCAATAAATAGATTTGCATTGTGGTACCCTTAACGATATTGATATCCGATAATACCTTTCGAATTAATCGTGCAGATAACACTTCTGTTTATTCCTTTATTGGCCGGAACGATCGTCTATGCCTTATTATTTATTGGCGAATACCCGAAGTGTCTCTTAAGATGTTCGTTGAATCCTATTTCATCTAGAAAAACGAGGTTATTATCAGGAATTCTGCTAACGTCAATTGCATATTCATATAATATAAAGAATAAATTTAAACTCTTAAGTGGCCAATTTTTATGGATGGATAATAAATAATATACTTTGTATTAGAATAAGATACTAGATAGTAATTTTAGAGGAAATACATCATTAGCATGTATTTGGTCCCGCTGCTATGTTGGGTAGAGGAGTTAGGGGCCGAAACCTGATAGCATATCAGTTCCTCCTGATGACCTCTAATTCTTATTCTGATACAGCGTCTGTTATTTATTAGTCAATTCATAAAAATGACGTTTATTTTAAATTTCATTTTTTTAACTTGATTTAAATTATAGAAAATCTAAAAACAATTATTAATATTATTATTTAATTATTAAATTTTGATTTAGCATTATTATGTTTTGTTTATTTTATAATTATATTAAATACGTAGACTCAGTTAGCTGATTTAACTTTTCTGGCAGCAATTCTTTCAGCGACATTTCTTTCTTTTGGTATAATAGATAGTTTTTACGTGTAATACCAGTTTTTTACTGTCATAAATCATTATTTTTTTTGTAATACCAGTCTTTTTGATTATCCTAGAAATTGTTGGTTGGGACACTACTACATTATTTCCCTCTGATACGATATCCTTAATTTCGCTCTGTATTAATGAGTTGTTTTGCGTTATTGAGGTGTATATCTCTGCTCAATATTTGAGAATGTTGAGTTTCGCTCTCTGCAGGTTGCTATGCGTTCGTTCTCAGTCGGTATAAAAGTAACACCTGATTCACTTAGGATTTTACGCACTGTGTGCCTATGAATATTTAACAAATCTGCGATCTTAGATATGCTGTGTTCATTTGAAAATGATACTACCAGTTCCCATAGTTCTTTTGTTATATTTTTTCTTGTTTTTCTTACCATTTCAAGGGTCAAATATTTTTTTAAATTGTACATATAAAAATGAATAAATGTACATATAAAAATGAATAATTGTACATATAAAAATGAATACTTGAACATATAAAAATGAATAATTGTACATATAAAAATGAATAACCCTGTAATACGGGTTCATTTGTCACCAATTTACTTGCACCCTTTAAATATTCAGCTATTTCGTCCACTACTATGTTGTGTCTTATAAAGTTGTATCCGCCACAGTGACATGACATTGCATGAACTGAATTAAGTGCTGATCCACATTCACATGTCTTAAAAGTGTAATCGGTATTCAACCCGTGTCGCACTGTTATTGCGTCCTGGAATTCCATTGTACTCAAAAATCTTTTACCGTCATAGGTGTATGACGTTAACCAAGATGCCCCTTTTATGCTTGCGTTGCTTAAGATTGTTTTTAAATCCTTTCGTGAAGATTGAATCAATTTCGATTGTACCTGTTTTTGGCGGATATTCTTCTGTTCTTTTATCTTATTCTTGATGATAATCAGTTTTCTTTGATATTTTTTAGTTGATTATCCATATAAGGTCCGCATATTAAAGTAGAATTTACGTATGATTCATATATATATATATATATATATATCAGAGTCGAACTTTAATATGCCTAATCCTCCATGATAAAATGTGAGTGAAAGTACCGCCATGTTCTCTTTGTCTAAGCTTTTTAAACCAAATATCACTTTTATTTGTTCTTCTAAGGTATTCAGTAGTGATTCATACCAGTTATTATGCGTCTCACATGTACTCATTAAATATGTCCGATGATGTTGCAGACATCTTGTAATCAATAAATATACTGCAAAGGTGATAATTATTTAATTAATTATTACCTTAAAAAGTTTGATAATTAATAAACATTCAATCTAATATACATACAATGATAAGAAAGGATTAAATTTAAAAGAAGCTTGAAAGCACAGTAAATACAGAACGGAACTATATATTTTTCACCTAAAAAACTTTCGTTTCTTATTAACATACACAAATTACAAAAAAAATTTTAACAGCTTAAATACACATTGTGATTACAATCGGAAAAATCATTCATATCGATCTGGAAAATCCAAAGGCTGGAAGTGGAGTGATAATACTAAATAAAATCAGTAATTTGAATCAATAAATTCAAATCGACTATACACATCGACTATACAACTACTACTTACAAGCTACTACTTACAATACACAACTACTTACAAGCAAGCCCAACGAACACACAAGCTTAAACACATAATTATTCGATTACAACGAGCGAAGCGAGTTGACACAACAATCGATGGCAAGAACAAAGAAGACAGAAACGAAAAAATGCTTAGCAAGTCAGCAGATTAACGGTACTCGCAATCAGACTGTACCAAAATTAGCAAGCCCCTCCTCTGGGTATCAGCAACACGAGGTCTCTTGCAGCAGATCTGGATGCGACATATGGACAGCTGTCAACGTTCCATCATGTCTGACGAAATCGCTACTCTCTAGGGATTTTGTTTGTGGATTCTGTTTCCTCGTGTAACAGAACCCACGAAATCGCTACTCTCTAGGGATTTTGTTTGTGGGTTCTGTTTCCTCGTGTTTCCTCGGATTTTGTTTCCTCGGGCAGTGATTGTTCTCAAAACTGTCCTCTAGGTAGCGATTGTACTGAGCGTCCTTGTGCTTACCCGCAGCAACTGCATCACCGCTGCAGTTTATGTGTTGCTCCTCTAGTAGCCCCGTTTATTGAGAGCGTTAAGGATCTTGCAAAGGCTAGTCAGATTATAGTTAGGCCTATAGATAATCTACGACAAATAGTTAGCCTTCCAAATAATAAACAACATGCAGTGATTCCTCCAAATCATCGTCGGCCATCGATTACCCCTGAGACTAATTCTTCATTAGTTCCGTCTGCTAGCCCTAAACAATCTAGCTCTAGACAATTTAACTCCAGAAGAGAGTTAAACGTTATCGTGAGCGGTGTTGAAGAATCTCTCAGTAACAATCCCCAAAGTAGACTGGATGACGATATTATGCATCTTCGCGCAGTGTTTTCTAAGATTTTTCTCCAGTGCGATGTGGATGTTGCGAAGTGTCTTAAAGTTCGAAGAGTTTTTCGTCTAGGCAAGAAACTTTCAGATAGACCTAGACTTCTAAAAGTTGTTCTAGACTCAAAAGATCATGTTGACTTCCTACTCAAGCATGCATTTAGATTATCGCGCTCTGATTTTCATATACTCCGTGATTTATCTCCTGCAGATCGTTTGAGAAGACACGAGGCTTTCAACGAGCTGCATCGACGGCTGGAAAGTGGTGAGGGTAACTTATGTGTACGGAATTTTCGGGTGGTCAAGTGGCGTCCGACTGTCCGGTGGCATCCCTTACTCCTGTAGAGTCAGACCTCTTTAGTAGTGATGGTTCGTGTGTAGGAAAACTAGTAGACTTCGATAGTGTCACCGAGCGTGTCAAATTTTCCCATTATACGAACATTTTTGTCGGTTATTCAAATGTTCGTAGTCTCCTGGCTCAGTTCTCGGAAATTAAATTCATAGTTGCTTCGAAACGTTTTGATGTATTTTGTATAACCGAAACATGGCTACATTCTGACATTTCGGATGACTGTGTTGCCATCCCTAACTATTTTGTAATACGTTCGGATCGCTCATGTGGTAAACGTGGAGGTGGGGTAGCCGCCTATGTGCGAAATAGTCTCCTGGTATCGAATATCTCGGCTTTTCGCGACGATATTGGTTATTCCTTTGAAGGTCTTGCTTTTACACTGGGAAATGGTCAACGATCCCGATTCTGCGTCCTTTACCGTTCTCCGTCCTATGAATTAAGATACGACTCTCTTAAATCACATTTGCTGAGTTTATCTTCGTATCCTCTGATTTTGCTCCTGGGTGACTTCAATATCCCCCAAATAGACTGGAAAAATAGTCATTCACGACCAATTCACGGAATTGGGAAAGTACTGAGTGACTTTCTGTTACTCGAGATGCTACTAGTTCAACATATTAAAGAACCTACTTGTGTGACAGGGACGCCTTCTATACTCGATTTGGTCTTTACTAAGTGTTTGGGTGACGTTTCAGGTGTTCGTTATGACGCACCAATTGGCAATAGCGATCACTGTGTACTCTCTATGCGGCTGTCGCTGTTCAACAGAGCCTCACAAAACTCTAATTTTAAAAAACGTTGTTGGGTAGGTGTTGATGCTAATCAACTAGCTGCAAGCTTCCCAAAAAATATCTGTGATAGTCTTCGTATCCACTTCGGTTTGGAGGTTCCTGTAGTCTTTGATCTGCTCCATGATGAATTGATGCGAATTTCTGATATCTTTGCTCCGCTACGTGCCTGCAAGTTCAAGCATGGACATCCTCCTTGGTTCGACAGAGAGCTTCTTGATGCTATAAGATCCCGCAACAAATTGTGGCGCGAATTTAGGCGTTCTTCTGCTTCAAAACGTGCCTACATCGACTCTCGGAACTTATGCAATCGGCTAAAATTTCAGAAACGCTATTCGTACGAAGATAGTATCGCCAGGGATGCATCTTTGAATCCTAGGAGGTTTTGGTCTTATGTAAGAAACAACAGAACACTTGTCGCCACAATTTGCTCAATCCAAACGCCAACTGAAACTTTGACCGATCCGTCTCTAATCGCCCAACATTTAGCTGATGGCTTCTTGGTACAGGCTTTGACCTCTAACAAACTGCATGACTTTAGTTGGAAGTATGTTCCGGTTGCTCATCGGTGTTGTGTTCGTCCACTCAGAGTGGATGAGGTGTTGAACGAGGTTATGAAGCTCGATTCGTTTACATCTCCGGGACCAGACAATATCGCCCCCTTCCTCGTCAAATCCCTAGCGAACGAACTGAGCAATGATTTAACTATGTTTTTCAGATACAGCTTAGACACATCTTGGATTCCTGACAGTTGGAAGTGTGCAATTGTGGTGCCTATTCCCAAAAAGCATCCTGCTAGCTTTTGCGCGGACTTTCGGCCCATTAGCTTAACTAGCGTATTCTGCAAACTTTTAGAAAGAATCATTGCTAGTAGAATCAGGGATCATTTGGATCGTAATCACATATTGGTTGAATCTCAACATGGTTTCAGGATCGGACGTTCATGCCTTACTAACCTACTAACTGCGCGTGAAAAATGGGCTGATGCTCTGGGGGCTGGGTTTCAGGTTCATACAGTATTCCTTGATTTTTCGAAAGCTTTTGATAGGGTACCACACGACGGCATAGTGTCTTTACTGTATCACTATGGACTTCATTCATATATTTGTGAGTGGGTCAGGGAATTTCTATCGAATAGGTCTTTCCGAGTTTGTGTGGGGGCGTGTTTTCTTATTCGGTAAATATTAATTCTGGCGTACCGCAGGGATCAGTCCTTGGCCCACTGCTCTTTATAATCTTCATTAATGATCTGCTACTCCGCTTATCATGCTCTCATCTAGCGTTTGCAGACGATCTAAAGATTTGGTCGATCATTAGAAGTCCTGCTGATCGAGTATCGTTACAAAATGATCTAAACTCCCTGATCAAGTGGTGCGATTCTACCGGACTACGGTTGAATGTTGATAAATGTGTCCTCATGCAACTAGGTCGCCCTATTGAAACTCTAAGGTACTTTATTGGAGATATGGTCTTAAAGGAAGTGTCTCATCATAAGGATTTAGGGATTATTGTTCATAGATCCTTGAAAACAAAGTTGAACACCGACTTCTTTCTAGGTAAAGCTACTAGGGCGTTATATTGTATTAAAAATGCATTCCTCAGGTTAAGCTGTCACATGTTCAAGAGGTTATTCATCTCCATCGTCAGGCCACACTTGGAGTACTGCATTCAGGCTTGTTTCCCTGTCACTAAGCAAGAACTATTAGACCTGGAGTCTATTCTTAGGCGCGGATCGAGGCTCTGTATTGGCTTAAGTGGTATTGACTATTATGTACGTCTAAGTCGTATTGGGATGTTGTCGGTACGTGAGAGGTTCATATCCTTGGAAATGCTATGTATATGGCATATGTCGAATGATGTGGTAGGTTATCCCACCGATGTAATCACTAGGCGAGTAGATCAGTTGCGGGGACATAGCAGAGTCTTGTATAAATTTAGATTTGGCAGATTACCAAAAGTGTATAGACTCTCAAGAAGAGGAATTAACATGTGGAATTCGTTGCCTGAGGAAGTCGTTGCAGCCCCCAGTTTGAGAACGTTTAAATCACGATGCTACAAATGGATACATGAACAATGCCGCCATTCAACACTACCACTGGAATACCCTAATTAGCTACGTTGACTGACCATTTGCTTTTGTTTTATTTTTTTGGACTCTGCCTGAATAGCCTTTTGGCTTTGGTATGTATTGGAATAATAATAATATATATTGGAACAATATCTCTATATTGGAAGAAAATCGCATAAATACACAATAACCATATACAATTACAATTATGTGCAGACGTAATGTGAACGACATTCCTGAATTCATATCAAGACAAGTAGGATGTGATGGTGATGGCTGCAATGTCTGGACTACAGTAACTGTACCACATAAAGATGCTGATACATTGAGTAGAAGAAAATTCATATGTGGTTTTTGTACTGCGTCAATCGTATTTTGTAGTTCATTGACATCAGCAAACGACAATGCTCATTTTAACTTAAAGACACGTAGGTTAGAAGAAAATTCATATGTGGTTTTTGTACTGCGTCAATCGTATTTTGTAGTTCATTGACATCAGCAAAGGACAATGCTCATTTTAACTTAAAGACACGTAGGTTTCAAGAACAAATTATTGACAAAGAATCTAGCATATGCCAGAGCAAAATCACTACGCCGATGTCGTTACACGTCAATTCAAATAAGGAACCCGACGTAATAGATGCTTTAAGTTCGACTCGCATTTGGACACGAGGACATAGACATTCACGGACGGTGTATAAACAAAGAAGAAATATCAATGAAAGCACTGTGATGGCAAACGAAAAAGATAAAGTTACACCTGAGAGTTACTAATAAATGGCATTCACCATTATCTGACGTATTCGCGGAACACAGTCCTAAGAACCACAATATATTGATTTCTACTCCTGTTCGACCAAAGAATGTATTGAAGCAGCCTTTAAGTAGAACGCAGACAAGAGACGATGCTAGAGTGTGCAATGATGTGGCAGTCGGAAATGAAAAGGAACTGAAATCCAAGGATATGACAGATAAGACATTTGCTGAAATTATCAATATTAGGAATCGTGCTAGAAACAGAAATAATTGCGTAATTTTTGCTAACATCACTGAATAGTCTGCAGACAACGTTCAGACCCGTATGTATGATAACGTAGTTTCTATTCGTAAGGTCTTTTCGGATATATTCGTTCAGAGTGAAGAGGATATTGCGCGTAGTCTCAATGTTAAAAGCTTATTTCGTCTTGGTACAAAAGCTCAACATAAACCACGATTACTTAAAGTAGTATTTGATTCTGCAGATAATACAAGAGCAGTTTTAGCTAGAGGTTATCGCTTGAAAGGTAAGACGACAAAAATTTTTAAAGATCTCTTGGTTGATGAAAGATTGTTGCTTAATAATGCTAGTGCTAATTTAGCATTTAGAAGATCGAATGGAGAGACTAATCTAATGATAAGTAATTTTTCGAGTAGTTCGTCGGTGACCATTCGTGCGTTGGTGAGTTTGGAGAGTTCTTTGAGTGATTCCTTTTTACAATTAGGAAATCTAGCGCGCATTGATATCACATCCAACATTAATCAATTACCCTCTGCTTCTGGTATTAGTGTCGCCTATACTAATTTAAGGAGTATTTTACCGAAATTTGATGAACTTAAGGCATAGGTCATCTTAAATAAACCAGCGATCCTGGTTCTTACTGAAACATGGCTGCATCGTGATATCTCCCATGATTCGATTGCTATTATGGGTTATAATTTGTTGAGCTGATAGAGATTCTCGGAAGGATTGAGGTGTTGCGCTATATATTACGACATCCTTAAATATTACTTCTACTCGTAATTTTAAAAATGAACTGGGCACGTGTGAGTCTCTCTCAGTCATTGTTTCACACTTAGTAGGGTCCTTAGGTATTGCCGTGTGCTACAGGTCGCCGCAATCATCCGTACTGAATCATGAATTCTCTACACTAATTAGTCACTGTTCTGAGCTTGAAGAATACCTACTAGTTGGCGATTTTAATATACCCTTAGCTGGTCACATCGGGAATTATGTTTTGGATAGTAGTTCTTCTAAGTCAGATGTGGATTTGTGGAATTTTCTTACAAATGATCTCATGTTAGAGAACATGTGCAGTCGCGAACCAGATTCGCGCAAAACCAGGAATTTTGTCTAGATTTGGTATTTTCCAAATTAATTACAAGTGTGGGTAATATCAGCTATCATAGTCCTATTGGATTGAGCGATCATTGCATGATCTTATTCAATTATTTTTCTAGGTGTATGATCTTAAAACTGGAAAATTTGAAAGTGACGACAAGATCTTGGCAACAAATTGATGAAGACTCATTACGAGAGGCGACACTAAGAACATCATTCAACTGTGCTAGTGAAGACATTGAGGTAAGGTGGCATGTTATTGAATCAGGTTTAGTAGCTCTTGCAGATAAGTTTGCACCACTCCATAGAGTACCGAAAAGTAAAGCTAAATACCCTCCTTGGTTTGACACTGAATTGAGATATGCTCTCAAACATAGGAATCGTCTATTTAAACTAAGCCGTCATCAGAATAATTTTAAAAAGCGGTATACAATGTTCCGTAATTTCGTCAATCGCCTTAAGATTACAAAAAGGCAAAGTTTTGAAGGTCAATTAGCATTACAAATTGATACATAACCAAAAAAATTTGGGCTTATGTGAAAGGATCCAGAGCTCTGCTACCAGCTATTTCATCTTTAAGAGACTGTAACACTCGAGTGACATCGCCAAACAGTATGACAGAAGTGTTAGCACCCGCTTTTGAGCTAACACCAGATGCTTTCTCTAGCATATGGAGATGCAGCATCACAACAGGTAGAAATTGGTTCTCCAGTTTTAACGATAACAGCACATTAGGTTTTTGTTGAATTGGCTAGTTTATCTAGATCATCAGCGGCAGGTTTTGATGATATTCACCCCCAACTTCTTAAGTTACTTGACCCTGTTCTGGCTGAGCCATTAGCCTCCATATTTGAGCTGACTTGCGCATTTCGAAGTTACATGCTACCTGGAAAAAAGCGATTGTAGTAACAATTTATAAAAATGGTGAAAAAGATGATCCGAATAACTATAGGGCAATAAAAAAGGATTTATTTTAACGTGCAAATGCGTGTCAGCGCACGCTTACATGACCACAACAAAACAAAACTGTAAATCAGGTGTCGAGAAGGTGTGAACGGAGGAGGTGTCTGAATGTGATATAGGAGGGAGCGCGGCAGACGTCGATAGGTAGTCTATTCCAGGTGAGTGAGGCGGCGACGAGGAAGGATCGGAGACCATAGTTGTTGGAGTAATTGAGAACGTGGAGTAAAAGGGTATGGCTGGAACACAGCAATAGCGAGGTGGGGCGAGTGTCGTCTAAGAAAGGAAGGTTGATGAACGATGGGGAGACGACAGCGATGAGACGAAACGTTACTAGGAGAAGACGGAGTTTGATGCGGATGTGGATGATGGGCCAGGAGAGTTGGGCAAAATATGTGGATGTGTGGTCGAAGCGACGGAGACGAAAGAGCACTCGAACGGCGGAGTTGAATATGCGTTGTAGGGGTAGTATGATGGATTTTGGAGAATTGTCGAGAAGACTAAGGCAGTAATCGATTTTAGGGAAAGGAAGCGATGAAATAAGAGACATACAAGAATGGAAGTCGATAACGGGGCGGATACGGCGTATGTCACGGAGAATTAAGTTAGACGAGCGGACCTTGTCACGGATGAAGGGTTTAAGGGAACGGTGATCATCGAAATTGAAGCCTAAGAAACTGAGATTGTGGACTATGGGGATGATTGACGAGGCAAAATATAGAGTGGGAAGAGATAACTTTGGTTTACGGGGGAGGATCCACATTATTTTGGACTTTTCGAGGTTCAGAACGAGATGGAGATTAGAGAGACGTTTGTAGATAGAAGAAAGACAGTTGGATGCAGAAATGCCGATATCGTGTATGTGATGTGCGGGTGCATGAGCATAGATTAGAATGCCATCGGCGTATCGCATGACGTTAAGGGAGTAAGGTTTGATAAACGGAGAGAGATCGCCGAGCAGAAGAGAGAAAAGCAGGGTACCTAGGACTAAACCTTGTGGGACCTTGCAAAAAATAGGTAGTGGAGGGGAGGATGATGAATTAGAACAGACGCGAAAGGAACGGTCGTATAGATATGAGGCGAACCATGCTACGGAGAAGCAAGAAAAGCTGTAATCATAACGAAGGCGAGAAAGGAGGACGGAGTAGTCGACAATGTCGAAGGCGGATGAGAGCTCGAAGGACATGAGAACACTATATAAGGACTTGTCTCGAGAAATGAGTAAGTCGTTGTAAATTTTCATGCAGGCGATTTCTGTGGAGTGATTAGAGCTGAAAGAGGATTAGAAAGGAGGATACAGATTGGATGAGGAGAGATAAGCGTTGATCTGTATTAAGATGAGGCGTTCTAAGAGCTTAGAAAGAGTAGGGAGTAGTGAAATGGGGCGATAGCTAGAAGGAAGGGAGGAGTCGAGTGATTGTTTCTTAAGGACGGGACGAACGATCGCGGATTTCCAGTGTGAAGGGAAGATACTACTGCGGATGGACGAGTTTTCAAGGTTGTGAGAAATCGGGATATCGATGAACATATAGATTTTAATATGTGAGTAGGCAGGGGATCGGCAGGTGAAGGTTTTGTTGGGCAAGGGCATGAGGACAGATGATACTTCTGTAGGTGAGACAGGGAGAAGATGAAAGAGTTCCGGAAGGATGAGAGTAGACTGGGCAGAGTGGGATAGGATGGAGACTGGGGTGTGAGAGAGCAACTTGAATACTTAAGTCTGGACAAATGACGAATAATCATTGGCATTGATGTTGCACGGCGAAGAGGAGCGAGCAAGGATTGAGTTAAAAGTATGACAGAGAGTCTTTGAGTTGAATGAAGTGATGATTTTATGCTGCCGGAAGGAGTTGCATTTGGTTCGTAGTAGGTTAAGATGAGACCGGCGAAGAGCAAGATAGGAATCACGGAAATACGGAGTGATCGAGCGGAAATCACGTCTGAGAGAGCGGTGATAGACTCGAAAAGCATGGTGGAGTCGACGTTTTGAGAGTAGGCATTGGATGTTAAACCATTGGGCACGGTGCAAGCGACGTGTGGGCGAGACTTGAAAGGCAAGAGAATATCGAGAGTGGATGTGAGTTTAAAGTCGAAAAGAAAGGCGAGATTGTGAGGAGATGAATATGTTATTGTGGGTAATGATAGAGACGATTTGAGTAAGGCAGAGCGGAGAAGGGAGAGGTCAAGATTTCTCCAAGGGCGACGTAGGATTGTAGGTGTGTGAGGAGGGGTGTGGTTGCGAGTGAGATCAAGGGTGATAAGAAAGTGATCGGATAGACCAGGATCAGAGATGGACAGTGAGGTGTAGGCAGCAAAATGATCGGGGACAGCGATGATGTCGAGTGCCCCACTAAGTATATGTGTGGGGGCAGTGGAGATTAGTTTGTAATTGTAGTTGGATAGAATGTTGATGAAGCGGATGGAATCTGTGGAAGAGGGGCGGTCTAGGCGGATATTGAAGTCGCCTAGAACGAGTGAAGGGATTGAGGACAAAGAACAATGAGAAAGGAGGTCAGCGAGTTTGGTAAAAAATAAGGCTGTAGGAGCTGATGAACCAGGACGGTATACAATGGCGAGATCTAGAGTGATCGGGTTAGAATAATGACAAGTGAGCAATTCAAAAGAGCAAGGACTGAAAGGGGGATTGATTTTGCGAAGAGACGCTGGGTGACGCGCGAATGCGACGATGCCGCCATGATTAGAGAATTTAGAAGGGCATGAGCTGAGGGGGCGGGCGGATTCGACTAGGGAGCAACCGGCAGAGAGCAGACGGCGAATGGAAAGGTCGTCGGAATCTGAGTGCCAGGATTCGGTGAGGCAGAAGAGATCGATGGATTGCTTGGTGAATAGGCTGAGGATAAGATCGGATTTATTGAGAATATATCTATTGTTGAGGAGACCGAGTCGGAAACTGTGTGTTGTGGCGAAAGAGTCTAATGGAGAAGACACATAGGAGAGATGGAGCGCCATCGAATTTTTGTACGGGTGTGGACAACTTGAAAATTTCCGTCTGTTTCGGATAGAGAGTGATGTTTCGCCGTTTTCCTCGCGACGGCGTTGTTCGATGCGGGCTGAAGAGATTTGAGCGATTTCAGAAGGGGCGCGATCGGGGAAAATTCTAGTGTATTATGACATGAGTTTGAATCGTTAAGAGAGGACAGAAGACGCGTGAGAGCGATGCTTGAAAACAATTTTTAGGATAGGGGGCTGGGAAGGATTAGATTGAGAAGATTTGTTTAGACGGATGAATGCGACATGTGAGATGTTGGAAAAGGATGGTTTATCTGCAGGAACAATAGACGAGAGGATGGAATAAGGCGGAAACATCGTGGTCCAGACGTGCTTGTGGAGATAAGGAGTTAGAAGGCGTGATATTAGTGACAATGACGCAACGATCGCGTCAATATCCTTGTGGAAGGATAGTGGAGGTTGGTGGAGGTGATTTTGATTGATGGATGCAAGTTATTGAGAAACGAGACGGGAAGGACTGGACGTGGGGTGTCGGGGACTGAATATGACATGGAATTGGAAGTGTATATGGTGACAGGGTCGGTGGGTGGAGAAAGGACATTAGAAACGACGGGGGTAGTTTTAGTTGACGTGTTGGATGTTGATATGTGCTTACTGGAAAGGTTGCAGATTAGTTTGTTGCCACAAAAACCACATACGAAGTCTTCTTTAGCCTTATTCTTGTCGCAGGTAATTGTTGTCCAGACGCTGAATTTGTGTATCGAGCACTGTACTTGCAGTTGTCCATAGTTGGTGTCGGTCTTAGTTGTTTTCTTACGTCCTCCCATATCCGATGATTGTCGTCGATCGTTGTCGTCGATGGTTGTCGTTGTAAGATATTTGTAACTTTTTGTATAGAAGTCCTCCTATGTACTCTAAAAATTTTGCAAGAGGATCGAGCGGAACTGTATTGATCTGGAATATATGTTATTTTATCTAACTTTTTTTCAATAAGTCTAACTTGTGTTGTATGCAAAGTGATTGAGCGCATACTAAACAGACGCATATATGATCATTTGAGTTCGCTGAGAATTCTCAATAATGCACAGCATGGATTTCGCCCTCGACGTTTATGCCTTACAAACTTTTTACATGCTCGTAAAGATTGGGTAGGACATGTTGCAAACGGGTACTGTATCGACGTAATATTTCTTGACTTTAGTCGGGGTTTTGTGCTAATTTCCACCCTTGAGTCTTATAAAGTTAATCGCTGCATTATAAGCTGGATTCAAGATTTTCTTAAAGATAGATCCTTTGCTGTTCGTGTAGGTCAATGTATGTCGTATTATCGTGCTATCACTTAACGAGTACCACAGGGATCAGTCTTAGGACCTCAGTTGTTTTACATATTTATAAATTAGCTACTAGATTTAATTGAGGATTGTAGTGTTTTAGCTTTTGCCGATAATGTAAAGGTATGGAAATTGATTAAAACCGACAAGGATCGAAAAGACTTTCAAAATATCCTAAATATTGTTTATCGATGGTCTTTAAATACTGGAATTGTATTGAATATTAGAAAGTGTGCACATGCAGCTTAATTTTGTGATTTTTATTCTCACAGGTTGATACAATAAGGTCCTATGTAACACGTTCTTGATGTTTGTAAAGATATTTTAAAAGTTTTAATGACAATGTTAACTTAAATGTTTATAAAATATTCTTTTTTAAATGTTCTTTGGAAATTCTGTTAGAAATATTCTATTTATAAATATTCAATTTATAAATATTCTGAGCTGGCAATGAACAGTCACCGCCATCAAATTTGCATGCTTTGTTATTACACTTTAAATCACATTTACCGTTTAATTGATGTTGCTCACAATACGCTCTATTGCTAAAATTTGAAATACAACTTGGGTTTCTTATAAACATACAATAAAATAACATACATTTGAGATCTAAAGTAAATACAATCATTAGCAGACCACAATTATGGGCAGACGTAAGGGAAACGATATTCCTGAATTCATATCAAGACAAGTAGGATGTGATGGTGATTGTTGCAATGTCTGGACTACAGTAACTGTACCACATAAAGATGCTGATACATTGAGTAGAAGAAAATTCATATGTGGTTTTTGTACTGCGTCAATCATATATTTTAGTTCACCGACATCAGCAAAGGACAATGCTCATTTTAACTTAAAGACACCCAAGATTCAAGAACAAATTATTGGCAAATAATCTAGCATATGCCAGAGCAAAATCACTACGCCGATGTCGTTACACGTCAATTCAAATAAGGAACCCGACGTAATAGATGCTTCAAGTTCGACTCGCATTTGGACACGAGGACATAGACATTCACGGACGGTGTATAAACAAAGAAGAAATATCAATGAAAGCACTGTGATGGCAAACGAAAAAGATAAAGTTACACCTGAGAGTTACTAATAAATGACATTCACCATTATCTGACGTATTCGCGGAACACAGTCCTAAGAACTACAATATATTGATTTCTACTCATGTTCGACCAAAGAATGTATTGAAGCAGCCTTTAAGTAGAACGCAGACAAGAGACGATGATAGAGTGTGCAATGATATTGCAGTCGGAAATGAAAATGAACTGAAATCCAAGGATTTGACAGATAAGACATTTGTTGAAATTATCAATATTAGGAATCGTGCTAGAAACAGAAATAATTGCGTAATTTTTGCTAACATCACTGAATCTTCTGCAGACAACGTTCAGACCCGTGTGGATGATGACGTAGTTTCTATTCGTAAGGTCTTGTCTGATATATTCGTTCAGGGTGAAGAGAATATTGCGCTTAGCCTCAATGTCAAAAGCTTATTTCGTCTTGGTAAAAAAGCACAACACAAACCACGATTACTTAAAGTAATATTTGATTCTGCAGATAATACAAGAGCAGTTTTAGCTAGAGATTATTGCTTGAAAGGTAGGACGACAAAAATTTTTAAAGATCTCTTGGTTGAGGAAAGATTGTTGCTTAATAATGCTCGTGCTAATCTAGCATTTAGAAGATCGAATGGAGAGACTGATCTAATGATAAGAAATTTTCGAGTAGTTCGTCGGCGACCATTCGTGCGTTGGTGAGTTTGGAGAGTTCTTCGAGGGATTCCATTTTACAATTAGGAAATCTAGCGCGCATTGATATCACATCCAACATTACTACTCAATTACCCTCTGCTTCTGGTATTAGTGTCGCCTATACTAATTTAAGGAGTATTTTACCAAAAATTTGATGAACTAAAGGCATAGGTCATCTTAAATAAACCAGCGATCCTGGCTCTCACTAAAACATGGCTGCATCGTGATATCCCCGATGGTTTAATTGCTATTATGGGATATAATTTGGTGAGAGCTGATAGAGAGTCTCGGAAGGGTGGAGGTGTTGCGCTCTATATTATGACATCCTTAAATATTATTTCCACTCGTAATTTTAAAAATGAACTGGGCACGTGTGAGTTTCTCTCAGTCATTGTTTCACACTTCGGAGGTCCCTTAGGTATTGCCGTGTGCTACAGGTCGCCGCAATCATCCGTATTGAGTCATGAATTCTCTACACTAATTAGTCAATGTTCTGAGCTTGAAGAATATCTACTAGTTGGCGATTTTAATATACCCTCAGCTGGTCACATCGGGAATTATGTTTTGGATAGTAGTTCTTCCAAGTCAGATGCGGATTTGTGGAATTTTCTTACAAATGATCTCATGTTAGAGCAACATGTGCAGTCGCCCACCAGATTCGCGCAAAACCAGGAATCTTGTCTAGATTTGGTATTTTCCAAATTAATTACAAGTGTGGGTAATATGAGCTATCAGAGTCCTATTGGATTGAGCGATCATTGCATGATCTTATTCAATTATTTTTCTAGGTGTATGATCCCAAAACTGGAAAATTTGATAGTGTCGAAAAGATCTTGGCAACAAATTGATGAAGACTCATTACGAGAGGCGGCACTAAGAACATCATTCAACTGTGCTAGTGAAGACATTGAGGTAAGGTGGCATGTTATTGAATCAGGTTTAGTAGCTCTTGCAGATAAGTTTGCACCACTCCGTAGAGTACCAAAAAGTAAAGCTAAATACCCTCCTTGGTTTGACACTGAATTGCGATATGCTCTCAAACATAGGAATCGTCTATTTGAACTAAGCCGTCATCAGAATAATTTTAAAAAGCGGTATACAATGTTCCGAAATTTCGTCAATCGCCTTAAGATTACAAAAAGGCATAGTTTTGAAGATCAATTAGCTTCACAAATTGATACAGAACCAAAAAAATTTTGGGCCTTTGTGAAAGGATTCAGAGCTCTGCTACCACGCCAGACAGCATGGCAGAATTGTTTGCATCCGCTTTTGAGCTGACACCAGATGCTTTCTCTAGCATATGTGGAGATGCAGCATCACAACAGGTAGAAATTGGTTCTCCAGTTTTAACGATAACAGCACATTAGGTTTTTGTTGAATTGGCTAGGTTATCTAGATCATCAGCGGCAGGCCCCGATGATATTCACCCCCAACTTCTTAAGTTACTTGCTCCTGTTCTGGCTGAGCCAGTAGCCTTCATATTTGAGCTGAGCTTGCGCATTTCGAAGTTACCTGCTGCCTGGAAAAAAGCGATTGTAGTACCAATTTATAAAAATGGTGAAAAAGATGATCCGAATAACTATAGGGCAATAAGTCTAACTAGTGTTGTATGCAAAGTGATTGAGCGCATACTAAACAGACGCATATATGATCATTTGTGTTTGCTTAAAATTCTCAATAATGCACAGCATGGATTTCGCCCTCGACGTTCATGTCTTACAAACTTATTACATGCTCGTGAAGATTGGGTAGGACATGTTGCTAACGGGTACTGTATCGACGTAATATTTCTTGACTTTAGTCGGGCTTTTGATAGGGTGCCCCACAAAATGCTAATTTCCACCCTTGAGTCTTATAAAGTCAATCGCTCCATTATGAGCTGGATTCAAGATTTTCTTAAAGATAGATCCTTTGCTGTTCGTGTAGGTCAATGCCTATCGTCTTATCGTCCTATCACCTCAGGAGTACCACAGGGATCAGTCTTAGGACCCTTGTTGTTTAACATATTTATAAATCAGCTACTAGATTTAATTGAGGATTGTAGTGTTTTAGCTTTTGCCGACGATGTAAAGGTATGGAAATTGATTAAAACCAACAAGGATCGAAATGACTTTCAAAATATCCTAAACATTGTTTATCGATGGTCTTTAAACACTGGAATTACATTGAATATTAAAAAGTGTGCACATATGAGATTAGGTCATAGCAATGTGAGTTAAGAATATTTTATTGGCGATGAGCTTGTTGTTTCCACGCAGTTTATTCTGGATCTTGGTATAATTGTTCAAAACAATCTGAAAACACGTACTAACACTGATAGGATTTGTAACGCAGCAAGAAGAATGACCTATATTGTCAAAAATTGCTTTAAAGATTTATCTCCCGTTTGGAGATAAATGGACCGCAACGTTTTATCCCCGTACAATCCTTGACATGCTACATCAACACGTGCTTGAGGGTCTTGTGTTGTGGAATTATTTTCGAACCTTATGGTGTCTGGTACCGGTTGCAATAATAGCTCGATATGAGTCAAGCAGCAAATCTGCGAGAGTTCTTCAGCTACAATGTCACGTATTATGTTGTGTCAGAGGGGCATCAGCCGGCTCCCAACCATACCTAGCAGCGATCGCGTCTTGAAATTGGTGTTTGCTGAGGTGACTTCTTAGGCAGTCCAACGGTTTGCTCGATAACTACGTAGAAACGCCCTTGCAAGTGACGAACTGTAAGTGAATACCGGCTACTTCGCACCGATCTTGGACACTTTTTGTTCTACTTTCGACCAGTAACATATTTTCCTTTCGAATTGAGGCAGCACAGTCTTTTTATGCTATTCGTAATTGGACTCCATAAATACCCTTTATTAAAGGGATCAGACATACTTAGAGAGCGACTATAAAACTGTGTGGGTTGGACGTGGGGTCGATTTTACCGAGGCCACCCTTGTTGAGAGGAAGTGAAACTATATCTCGTCTATGCGTATTCACTTGACTCCCCGTTATTTCTGGTATCAGAATCTGAAGATGTATTCGGATAGACATCCATAAAGTGCTGACGGTGCCTGACATGTTCTTTGGACTTGTGTCCATTGAAATTGAATAGCCTGAGCAAGTGAAATGTAGGCGACATGTGGATCTTCCCGTGCAACCAATGCTAACTTATCCAATGTTGCTAGCCAAATATCAACTTTCATGCGTACAAATTCGTATATATAAGAATCGCTTCCGATAGCCGACCTTAAAATTTTAGTTCCTTCGATAACTAACTTGAGTTTTTCATCTTTGAAACTTATTTTGACCTCCTCAATCAATGATCTCGGCGACAGTAGTTGACACTTTAGTTCATTAACTTGAAACCCAAATCTAGGACCAATTAAGCGGACGGCTTCCCATACTTTTCTTAATTCTTAGTGGGTACCAACACAGTTTCCATCATCAGCGTACCATTTGTGGACTACGTTTGGTGCTATGGTTTGTAATTGGCTGATGATGGTTAGGGATGCAGCAGCGAATGCCAGCATCGCTAACGGGTATCCTTGGGTAAACCCTTCATTTGACCATATTACAAGTTATCTACTGAGAGCGCCGCAGAGTGTCCATAGATATTGGTTAATGCTGTGGCGAGTGATGGGCATACAAATCGAATATTTGCCAAAGCCAGTCGTCGATTTATGCTGTTGAATGCGTTTTGCGCATCGAGCTGCAACACACACATTTTTAGATCACTCGAGTAGTGGTGTCGGATTGAGTGAATCGCCCCTTCAACTCCACAACGTTGCCCTGCACATAGCTGCTCGGACTTAGAGACGATCTTCGTGTCTTCGCCTATTCTTCCAGTGAGAACTTTACCGATAATAAGAAGGGAGACTTCACAAATACCGATTGGTCTTATTCCTGGGTTCTTGTCTAGCGGCACCAACCTACATGCTGTGAATGCTTCTAGTTTCTTTGAGTCTAAGCTTGTCGAGCTTAATAGAATGGCAAAGTCAGCCATATGGGAAGCTAGTTTAATTGAGGATTCTCCGAAAGAACAACATTTGACGCCACAAATTTGCGTCAGCGCCTGATGGACCTGCATAACCCTGAGTGCGACGAGCTGCATTAATAATATCTTCGTTGTTAATATCTTGAAAGGTTATTGGATGATGATGAGTTGCGTTCGGAAGGTGGTCGGCGAGGCAGAATTCCTCGTGAATATCTGATGCATTTGGATGCAAGTCACCTAATCTTTGGCGGACCGTTTGTTCTCCGACCCGGTCATCCAACCTCAAGACCCTGCCCGAGTTAACTGAGGCTGTAATTAATCGTGTCGCCGCGCTTGTGTCCTCGCTGGACATTAATTTTATGAATCGTCGAATCCAACCATGTGCATAACCTTTGTCTGATCTTGGATTATTGCTTCTCTGCATTTGTTGAAAATTAGCCTCCTGCAATAGCGATAACAACTCTTTCTTCCATAATAAAAGGCGACGTTCAATATTTCTTCGGTTGATGCCGATTTTACTTGTTTTGGACTTTTGCAGTATCAGCTGGCATAATACTGTTGACATTTTCAAGTAGTGCCCAATATTCTCAATATCATTGACAGCTCCTTGATAGAGCGAAACCAATTCGCTAATGAATTAGTGGCTGGCATTGCACTTGGGCAGCTCCATCAGATTCGGAATCCATGTGATGACCTCGTGGTACACTATATCAATCGCTGCTTCGAAGCCGTGTGACTCTACTAACTCAAGGCGATTAAAGTCTGTCCCCACTACTCCCTCTGACGATTCCTGCCTGCTATCTAAGGCATGTGGCAAAGTAATTAGTTGCTTGTTGCTGCCATTTGAAGCCCTGCAGATTGTACATGCTCGATTTGCCTTAGCACATCTACAACCCTTACACTTTGCTGCATGGCCGTTGCATGTACAACACAGGGTGATATTCGATGGTTTCCCCTTGGTCATAATAGTTCAAGTTTTCTTTTGTTGGAAGACTTCCGATCCGTAAGGCTCCTCGTTGCGTCTCCTTCGAACTGCTGCGGCGGACTCGTTGATATTCCGTCCGCTAGACAGAGCCCTTATATCCCGGGATGACTACTCGAGTAGTGTACAATAACGATTGTAATAATAATTGTAATTTTGATGGTGTATGTATATTAGATTATATTTACTTTAGATTGTATTTTTATTATTAGTATTACAAGTTATAGCCAAATGGCTGTTTCAACTGATCACATAGGAAAATATGAAAAAGAAGAAAAGAAAAAAAGTAAATAGCGGTTACATAATATTGTATACATCCGGAATGCCATGATCGTTAATCCACTGACGAAGTTGAACTTTAAATTGAGAGAAGTCCTTGGTACATGCTATTTCTCCTGGCAACGTGTTCCAGGCGTTTAATGCTCGATGTGAGAGCCTAGCCAAACTCACTTCTTTACCGTAGGGAAACTTAAATAGTTTCAACGGGTGGCCACGACGCGTCTGAGAACAAATTTTAACATAGCACGAGGGAAACCCATCTATCCCATTAACCATTCGCCATAATGCAACAAGGTCTAGGTAATATAGCCTCTGACCCAAAGATGGTATTTTTAGAAATTCAAGCCGCTCACGATATGAATATGATCCATCCATTCACATTCGAGAACCTCTACGAAGGATTGACTCTAGTCTATTGAACTCTTTCTTAGTGTATGGAAAAACTGCTTGCACGCAGTACTCTATATGCGGGCGAACAAGAGCGCAGTAAAGCCGTTTGAAGACGTATGGATTAATACGATTAAATGCATTTTTGACGCAGTACATAGCTCGCAAAGCCTTGCTATAGGCAAACTCTGTAGTTGACTGAGATTTCAATGTCCTATGCACCATGACACCCAGATCCCTATACTCCATGACGACATTAAGAATTGAAGTTCCTAGGCGAAAATGACGGTCATCACAACGCCTTCCTAATTTCATGTGACCGCATTTGTCAACATTGATCTTCATACCAGTAGCCTCACTCCATCGGTATATTTCATTAAGGTCTTCCTGCAGGGAAATGCCAAGCGGATCAATATCATCTACAGACCATAGTTTGAGGTCGTCAGTAAAAGCAAGACAGGGACTCTGAATCCGCAGCAACAAATCGTTAAGGAACACAATAAACAGCAGAGTTCCTAGTACTGTACCCTGCGGAACACCACAGAAAACGCGTCTGGGAGTGGAAAGATAGGTGCCAACTCTCACTCTAAAGAATCGATTACGTAGGAAATCTTGAACCCACTTACACAACATTACAGGAATGTCGTTGTTAAATAGTAATGCTACCAAGCTTTCATGCGGCACCAGATCAAATGCCCTTGAAAAGTCAATGAATACCACATCAATTGATTGGCCGCGACTGACCGCCTTAACCCACATTTCGCGTGAAGTTAATAAGTTAGTTAAGCAGGAACGACCAGGAAGGAAACCGTGTTGAGAAAACGACATTATTCCGAGTTCCGTCAAGTGATACGTGACCGGGTAGCGATCAACTTTTCAAGCACTTGGCATAGAGACCTAGTCAGGCTGATTGGTCTATAGTCAGTACAAGCCGTTGCAATGGTTTTCTTTAGGATTGGAACTACGATGGCAGTTTTCCAGACATCAGGAACTCATCCACTGGTCAAACTGTTCTCAAAAATAGCAAGAAGAGGAGCCAAATATCTAGATAAATTCTTTAAGAGAAACTGAGAAATGTCATCAGGGTCGGTAGAGCTAAATGGGTCAAGCTGATCAAGCTGACTTACAATCTCACAAATCGTTACTGGATGAAAACGCGAAGATTGCCCTAATGCTACAAATGCGAAGTGATAGAAGCTCTAGGTGAATTATTTGCCGGTAGCGAAAAGTACGTAGCACGGCATTCCACAATACCACTCTGAGAAGTTATCACGCATCCCTCCGCATTAAGGACATACTTGATTTATGTGTTAAGGGTTCTGTTACGACGAATATAAGCCCAGAATAGTTTTAGATTTCGTGTTACATTATTAGCAATATACGATTCGAATGCATATCGTTTTGTTGCTTTCACTCTAGTACAAAGATTTCGAACATATTTATATCTGGCAGAGAAACTAAAGTCAGAACGCTGAAGTTTCCATAAACAATTTCGTGAACTTATTAGTTGTCTGACATCGGAATCTATCCATGCAGGTGACTTAGCAGCATAAGATGATTCGCGCATAGGGGCAAGAATATCAGATAATTTATGTAGGCAATCAGTGATCATATTCAATGATAGCTTGTCTGGGTTCATGAAAATACACGGGAATTGGTTGTAAACTCTCAAAACATCTTCTCTTCTCACTTTCGACCAATGACGTTTGGAAGTTTTTGAGCTAGGTGGACAGAACCTGGAATAGGGGACAGCCGTCAAGGAGAGCAAGCAGTGGTCACTACTTAATAAAGGAGGGAGATGATCAACTTTGATTATGTCACCTACATATCTGGAAAACACCAGATCAAGTACCGAATCCGATTTTGAAGTTAAGCAAGTTGGTTTTTGTACGTGCTGAATCAGCATTAGTTCCTCAGCTAGGAACTCAGATATTTCCCTTGTCGTAGAACTACCATCAGAAAAGACATAGTCTAACCATCTAGATCGTTCCTAGTAATCCCTTACCACAACCCACACGCTATTTATCGATTGGGTATTCTAATCATCACCTAAAAGAATAAAATGAGTGGAGGAACATACCGATTGTAAAATAAGTTTTAGTTGATCAGTGTCTGCAATTAGTAACGGAGATCGATACACGACACATAAATTCATACTGGTAGCTGAGTGATCGATACGAAAGCATAGAGTCTCAAACGACCCAAAAGGGTCACAAACATTCAACACCTCAAATACGAGGAAATTTTCTCTGACATATGCGGCGACACAGCCACCTCGCCTACCTGATATCATGTCGCTTCGTAGAAGGCGAAATCAAGGAATGTTCACAGTGGTATCAACAATATATTGATGTAACCAGGATTCAGCAACACAGAAAATGTCATACGAATGAGAAAGCATGTGATACTTCAACTCCACTATTTGAGCAGGCAAACTACGAAGATTAGAATACCCAATCGATAAATAGCGTGTGGGTTGTGGTAAGAGATTACTAGGAACGGTGAATAATTTGTTGAATATAACTAAGTGTCCCAGATCAGAATTGAAACTAACGCTACCCAAGAGTTGCGATGAATGACTGTTGAAACTACCTTTTCCAGACGAACTAGCAAGATTCAAACTGGATACTGCTAAGTGACGCTGTTGATCGTTATGGGATTCCAACGAACTATTATGTATATGCGCCTCGATTCGTTTTATTAGAGCTAGCGATGAAACGGCGAATGCAGCCATAGTGAGGGGATCTTCCTGAGTGAACCCTTAAGTGATAAAATCACATCTCCTTGACATGTCATCACGGCGTTATTGGAGTACGAATTATCAAGAGCGACTTTCAATGCCGGACATACATAACCGATGTTAGCTAGCATCAGTTTGCGGTTCGCCGTGTTAAACGCGTTCAATGCGTCTACTGAATGAAACGCAAGATTAGTGTCGCTACTGAATTGACGCTGTATCGAGTGAATGTCGTATTCGATTCCACCTCTTTGACTTGTACAACATTGTAGTTTTCCTTATACAATCTGTAGATTCGACCTCGTAATCTCCATTATTGCCTTGCCAATTGTTCATCTTACTATATCACCCACTCCAATATGTCTTACGCCCGGATTTTTATTTAAAGCTATTAGTCGACTCGCTACATAAGCATCAAGTGCCTCAGATGGGATAACTTCGCTAGCGAGTATAATAGCAAATTCAGCGACTGCTCCTGCAAGCCTCTCTGAATGCGATCCAAACAAGGTGATCATCCGTCTAAATTCGATAGTGGTAATCCCCGAGGGCCCAGCGCTTCCGTTTGTTTTAAGGGCCGCTGAGATGATTTTCTTTTCATCAATCATCAGAAGGCGGTGTTATGGTGTTCTATGACATTTTCCATGATCTTACTTAGAAGCGCTTCTTCACTAATTGTACCATGAGGAGGATGTAGGTCTGTTAATATTTCTTTCAGTTCTGCCATATACCACATCGTCAAGTTTAAGGACCGACTGGTCCGATTCTACTCCTTGTAGCATATTTATAGCTGCCCTCATGTTTCCCTCTTGCATTTTTAGAGAAAAAGCTCGGTGTGTGTCGTTTTTAGGGTTATTTAAGGATGATGTTCTCTTTTGAACAAATATTGATTGTAGTACATGCGCTTCGTCCATTAACTCTTTATATGAGTTGGAATACTGAGTTGGCTTGCTCGAAAGCAAATCGAATGGTTGGGATGATTCGTAGAACTTTTAGTGTGTTGAGTCCAGTTGTATTTAGAGCACTCGCCAACGCATTTGTGATCAGTCATCTTACCTATGCATCACAATGTTCGTTCCCAAGAACAGTATACGAGAAAAGTAGAATTGAAAATGTGCTGCGCCGGGCAACTAAGCTCGTAAATTCAGTTAAAGCCTTACCTTATAATGAAAGGCTAAAAAAACTTGGTATGGTTTCTATAAGCGACCTTCGGTTTCGGCGAGATATGTGTTCAACATGGGAAGCTTTACACAAGGGAAATCACGTCTTAAGAGAATTGATGACTGTTCGGAAAAGTCGGGCTTTGCGTGGACACAATTTTACTTTAGCCCATCGCCGAGTTATACGCTCTAAAACTGTACAATTTGGACACCGAATCGTAAGTAAGTAGAACCGATTAAGTGAAGAAATTGTCAACTCAAGATCGGTTTCAGCATTCAAACATAAACTTTTGTGACTTTTGTTTGTGAGTCTTTTTTTCTTTACTTTTTCTTTTCTTTTTTTTAACAGTGCAACTGTGAGCTTTGCTCGTCTGTTTGTCGAAATAATAATAATGAGTCACCTTCCCACATGGGTTATCTTCTTTCAAGCGTATTTCGTATAGGTGAAGTTTTTCTGGTTTGTATGGATTGGAGAATTATCTGGCAGATAACCACTATCTCCTTTAGAGCAATTAATTGTCCTCGTCCAGAATGAGCCATTTCAATATATTTTGGTGCTATTAGGTGCATTATCCGACGACTAACATTACATAACCAATCTCTCAGTTGCACCGTTCTCATGGACGTTAAAATATCCTCTTTCAAAGCTCAACATCCTCTTAAAAATATAGTTCCTGTGGATGCGCAGGTTGGGGATGATACGACTGCCTGCGTTATTCCCCTTGATGAGAATACAAACGATCGCAAATTGCAACAAATTGCTGAAAATACAGTCCCTAAAGTATCACAGACCACGAACGATAGGACTACCTGCGTTGTCGTTGATCGTCCTTCTCATGATATTGCTTTACATATTGACAACCGAACTCGAACAACTGGCGCTCATGTCGGCAGCGATGGACCTGTAACATCCCGTATTTGGAAGTGGGGATATTTGCGTTCTTCCTATTCAACTCCAAATTCAGTGTCAAGACCGTATGACGAAGTCTCGAAATATATTCTGTCTGATGAAGCGATTTCACAAAGTGATACACCGAAGATGTCGAATGCTCACAATGCGACATTTCGTACTATCTCAAACAAAGATGGTCAGTGCGTTTCCTCGGGCAACGCACACGTCACCTTGATGTCACCATCAAGTTCTTTAGAGTCTCATGATTCACATACCCAGACAGACTTATCTAGCTTGCGGAATATTGTTAAAACAGATACTCAAATACCCAGCTTACGTGCATGTACAGATACACAACCTGCTGTGTCCTGTGATGGTCTTGATAGGGTGATCTCAAATAAGCGTATATAATAGAGGATGCTCAGTTATTCTAGCTAATGTGCCCGAGTCTATCTTCGAGAATGCGCAAGCACGACTGAATGACGACATTCAGAGTTTGAGGTATATTCTGGCACATGTACTAGGCTCCAGTGACATTGAAACAGTCCAAAAGTTAAACTTGTCGCTCTTTTCCGCCTAAGTAAGCGTAATGCTTTAAATAATAAACCCCGACTACTCAAAGCTGTCTTCCATAACCAACTTAATGCTACCTTAATGTTGCGAAACTCGTTCCGTCTCAAAGGTCTAATATTCGACTGCTGAAAGATCTTGCTGTATCAGAACGAAAAAAATTATCGAAGGTTAAAGAGGAAATAGCATCTCGTGTTGCTAAAGGAGAAACAAATCTCTATGTGAAAAATTTTCAGATTGTGAAGCGACGCACCCGGCTGAGTTGGAGCCCACTAGTCATGTCGCCTCGCGTGCTTTCTGTTATCGAAACGGACTCGTCTACTCTGCCTATCAGAGTCTAAATGGTTTAGCGTCTGGGTTATTAGGGTGTGTAAGGGGTGATAGGAATACTCCCAGAGGTATGTTGGGGCATTGTGAAATACTCCATTGTAATGTTTGCAGTCTTATATCGAAGATAGATGAACTGATATATAGAGTTCAGTTAATTCGTCCTAAATTACTTGCTATCACAGAATCATGGCTATATGGTGATATTGTTGATAATGAAGTCTCCATCCCTGGTTATCTGGTTTTCCGCAGTGATCGTGAAAGTGGAAGAGGTGGAGGTGTTATTCTTTATGTGAGCAACGATGTGAAAGTAACTATTCTTAGCACTTCTTCTTCTGATAAAGTCGAAAGTTTGTGGTGTCAGTCTAAAATTCATGCATACAGCTCCGCTTGTTCTGGGGGTAGTATATCGTTCACCCTTGACCGCCACAGATAGACTGATTGGGGAAGTAGAACTTTATTTTAAAGGTACCTCCGATGTTTTAGTACTTGGTGACTTGAATATGCCTTCGGTAGATTGGAATTCGTATACGGATTTTCCTACTTGTGACCATGCTTCTTCCTATGTCCTTCTAGAGTTTATCATCTATTGTGGTTTAACTCAGCATGTATAAAATTGCACTCGTTTTGCTAGTGACAGTAGATCTCTATTATATGTATGTTTATCTTCGAACAGTGAGATTATTAACGCTATCCGTTATGATGGCCCGATCGGTATGTCTGATCATTGCGTAGTGATCGTTAGGTTAAGGTTTCAAGAAGAAACTCGAGATCCGCGTGAAAATCAAGTGGTTAATGCATTCAAAACCAACATCTTTCGAGAGACGCGCAAACGGAATCAACCCTTCGTTTACCGAAGCGACCAAAAACATTATAGAACACGCATCAAAAGACGGAGCATCTGCTTGGTTAAGCGCCCTACCATTACGCCACGAAAATTTCCACGTTACCGCGAAAGAATTCGCAGACGCCATCTCAACACGATACGGCCAATTGCCAGTGGACTTAATAGGAAAACGTTGCCCATGCGGCGCGAACCTCGAAATCGGACACACACTCGCATGCAAAAGGGGAGGGATGCCAACTATCAGACACGACGGGATACGTGATATCATCGCACGCGAACTAACAAGCGTATGTCATAGTGTCGAGATTGAACCCCAACTGTCTCCGGTTCCAGACAACCTTTAATTCAACTCTTCTTCGACATCGCGAGACTACGGCGCGCGTTTGGATGTGGTAGGGTCAGGACTATACGGTGCACGGTACGAGCGGACATTTATCGATGTCAGCGTCTTCTCAATCTTTGCTCAATCGTTCATCAACCGCAACCCTGACTCTTCGTTCGAGTTCAACGAAAACAGGAAGACGTCCAAATACGGAGAAAGAATCACCACAGTGGAACACAGCTCGTTCGTACCAGTCATATTCTCTTCTTCTGGCGGACTTGGAAATCAAGCCAGCATGCTGATAAAGAAAATCGCAAAAGCGAAGTCCGCTCGAAGCACAGTCAGCTACGCTGAAACTATGATCAACATAAAACGTCGACTGGCGTTCGCAGTCGCCAGATCCGCATCAGCCTGTCTTCGAGCCCCCACAAGCTCCCGCGGACACCCTCAGATCAGTCACCACCTCGCACCCAACAACGCAGAAGAGAGAGTATGCCTTCAAGATTTTGTCTGTCGACCTTTGAATTTTTTATAACTTAGTAACTTATACACATGTAAATCGATAATAATATTATTAATAATAAATTAATAATTTATTAATAATTATTAATAGTATAATATTTTTTTTAATAATTACTAATAATTTTTTTTTAAATAGTATAATAATTTTTTTAACAATAATTCATTTATTTAAATTGTACAAAATTGGTTCCCGCAAATGGGCCTTCAGTTCAAACGTACAAATCCTTAATTTAATTGTTGTAGTTTCATCTTAATGACCACCTTATGCCTCCAATCAAGCGTCCGATGTCGGCTTGATATATATCGGCGAGTGGCTGGTTGATCTCGGCAATCGCAGGCTTGCTGATGCTGAGCGAGCAATCACAATTGATATTTTGGAATGCAAGCGAGCGATTATGTCTGCATAGCAATCTGAGGACCGTCGTGTTGTTGCGGATACTATCGTCTTGATAGTTGAAATTGCTTTGTTACCGATCCCACCAGAAGAGGAGAAAATTAGGGGTATGAATCTTCCCTGATCGACCGTTTCAACTCTTTCACAAAATTTTGCATCTTTACGGTTCTCGTGATAACGAAATGCTGCTGCAGGACTCTTTTCGACATACGATGGAGCATGTATAGAGAAAATACTCACGTCAAAAAACGTGCGCTCGAAACGATTGTCATTGAGGCCGGTGCAAGCAATATCCAGTCTGGCAGCGGTGTCACGAGTTGTTGTAGAAACCTCGAATTTAACACTCGGTGGAACGATGGAAATCGGTGGCTCGACTTCAACCCCAAAAGAGCATCCTGCAAGCGAATGAGCTATAATATTCCTTACAATATTATGTCTGATACTGGGAAAGCCTCCTCGTTTGCACGACATTGCATGACGAATGTCCATCTTGGCACCGCAAATACAGTTATGTTTGACATCTGTTGGTGTCCAACTATATCTCGAGGCTACAGCATCTGTAAATTCCCTTCGAGTCAAGTGATAATCTTCAGACTTAAGGGGCAGGATACTTAGCCAAGACGAAGCCCCTGCATGTGACGCATGCTCGATACAATTATTGGTTAAGTGATCAATTCTGTTTTTGGCTTGTTTTTTCAGATCTCTGAAAAAGACACTCTGAGTTTCTGATATCCCCCGAAGCACTTCAGTTTGATAACGATAAAACGAATCACCAAGTAAGCCCGACTCATATGTATTTAGAAGCATATTCGCGCAATTAAACTCAAGGACGCATGTAATCCCCGGATCACTGATACCCATGCCACCCATCTTAAGTGGAAGTGTTACCATTGAAATCATTTCGTCCGAGAGATTGCGTCCGAGAAGTGTGGGAAGTAATCGCTCTCTTAAAGCAATACTTACTGATTCTGTTTCAACTTCATTGCATAGCACGGATCTCATATAATATGTCAACTTAAACTGTAGAGATTTTGTTAGACATGAGTAAGCAGCATGAGGGTCAATTGAGGCAACCTCTGCCGATCGCGAGTACAACGAGGCCAAATGATCAAACTTCACTTTTGTAGCAGAAGAAACGAAATCGACCGACCCAATAGGAACTATAAGAACAGTGATTCCATCTATGGACTTGCAAGTAATATCATCGGGAAACAGATTGTATTGATTTACGTTGTGAACTAAGACTTTGGTCTTAGAAGCATTTACATAATATCCAAATTTTGGTCCCATGCACTTTAGAATATTCCACACCTGAACTAGATCTTGAGGTTTTCCAGCAAAATTCGCATCATCCGCGAACCATTTTTGATTTATACCAGGTACTTCATGGGCAATTATATCGATGAGTGGCAGCGATGCCATTGAGAAAGCGACCATTGCCAATAGATCGCCTTGAGTGAATCCTTCGAATGAGAATAAGCTGGACCCACCAAGAACGAGTTGTGTAGGCCTCGAGTAAATATTATTCAAAGTGTTTGATAGCGATAGGCAAACATATTGAATATTATGGAGTGATACTGCGCGATTTAATGCGTTCGAAGCGTCGACGGCAAGGACGCAACAATCCTCGGAATGACAATACGTTTCACGAATTGAGCTAATGGCGTATTCAATTCCACCTCGTCGTGATGCTGATAATTGGTCGCACCCCGCAGCTTCCTGAATATCCCCTCGAATTACCTCAAGTATGGCCTTACATACAATACGCCTCACTACCTCACATACACCTATTGGCCTAACACCCCCTTCTTTCTTTTGTAATGCTATTAATCTGCAAGCAACACACGCATCAAGAACACCAGGCGCAATGTTGTCGGTTGTTAACCTAAAAGTGAAATCTGCTAGTACTCGTGCCAAAGAAAGCGACTGTTTTCCGAAACGAGTCAGTAAATTACACCATGCTAATGCGTCAAGTCCAGACGGCCCAGCACTACCCTTTGTCTTTTTACATGCGCGTATGATACATTCATCATCAATTGCTCTGAATCGAACTTCGTGGTGATATGCAGCTCGGTGAAATCGCTTCGACAGCAATACGTCTTCATTTATTTCGGATGGCATCGGATGAAAATCATTGAGCACACTCTCAACAGTTCTGCCGTCAATAATAGAATCTGGTGATAAAACTCCAGTCGACACCTGGTCAGAAAGCACAGAGGTGCTTGCTGCAATTTTTCCTTGAGTCATCAGTCTACTGAAACGCTTCTTCCAATCCAAAGTCGATCCATTCCTTGTTAATTGATTGTAGGCCACCTGAAGATACATGGCTTCTTCGTATGGTTCTATATATCGACAATTTTGCCACAGTGACAATCTACACTCTAAGGTTTTCCGTATAATTGAAATTTTCTTAGACTTAATTTTTTGCAGAATTAATTGAGGGAAGACAGAAACTAGCTTAAACGCGGATTCCTCATCATCTTGGCTGTAAGCAACTTTCGAATAAAAAGAAGTGAGTGTATCGACAAACTGATGACTTGCTGCACATTGAGGTAGAATTATGAGATTTGGCTTCCATTGAATCACTGACTGATAGTAGCTGATTGGCAATTGTGACCTGGTATCATCTGTTACAGACATGCTAGGGTTAGAATCACCATGAACATGCGGTAGAGAGCGTTCAGCAGATTCAGTAGTGCGTAGATACTGACCTTTGTCGACGCATTCAACCGTATCAATCTGTTGTTCGTGAGCAGCTGGTGAAACGTCTGGTGCTAAGGGTATTGATTGAACACTGATGGTATCTCTCTGTTTGTTTTGGCAATCGGTTGCTCTACAATTTGAACATGCAAGGTTTTGTTTAGCGCATCGACAGCCCTTATATTTCGCTGCTTTACCGTTACAAGTGCAACACCAAACAATGGAATTCGGTTTACCCCTTGTCATGACAGAAGTATGACGATTTCGAGCACGGACTGGGCGAAGTATAATATAATTATAGTATAATATAGTATAATAATTTTTTTTTCAATTTATTTTCTTTATTAGTAAAACATAAAATTAAAGGTAACCCTCTAATGGGCCCTATTTGTCAATTCAAAAAAAATAATTATCTGTATGTGTAGTTATGCAAAAACTGGACGATGAAACGCCGATCTGGATCCTCTACTGCACCGGGATACCATCCTTGCGAGACGGACGCCTATTCTACAACGCAGCGTTGAAATTACATCCGAATACTTAACCTCTGCTCTTTCGGCGATAGTATTCGCGATTTTTTTCAGAAGACTTTCCGTGCCCTTACCTGCACCTCCAGAGTTAGAACAACAGGAATGAAAGATGCTCTTTCAATTTCGGTTATTCTTTCTAGATATTTATTTCTTTTTCGGCTTTCGTGATACTCAAAACACGCACTCGGATTCCTTGATAAATTCGACGGCGCGAGCGCATTAAAAATGCAAACATCTGTTAAAGTACGTTCCGTCTTGTTACCAAACAATCCCTTGCATGATATGTCCAATCTCGCTTCTTTATCCTTAGTAGTTGTTTGTTTCAAGAAAGTTACATTTGAAGAAACAGGCGCCAGTCGAGGTTCGATTTGTACAGATGGACATATCTCAGTAAGCGTGTATGCTAAGAAATCCCGTACCACGTCATGTCTCATAGATGGAAGTCCACCAAGTGAACACGAAAGCGAGTGCGCCAGAGAATTTACTGTACCACATTGACAATAGGACGGAGCGCTTTTTGGAAGAAAACCGTATCGCGCCGCCATAGCGTCTCGAAATTCATCGTTGCTTAGCCTTGAATTCCTTTCATGCGATGGATAAACTGAAAGCCATGATGATGCACCTTTGACTGACGAGTGTTCTATTGACCTTCTCAATAAATGATTGCAATTATCGAGAATATTATTGCGATTAATTTTACAACGGGAGATATTTTGAGCGCGGATTAGTTTAATTATCGTATCTTGTTTTCCTTTTAGTGATTCGCCGGAGTAACCTTCCAAACATGGAGCGCATAGGGAAGTAGATGATTCATATTCCGATTGAACCAATGCTGAAGGATCACGTATACTTACGCCACCGTCCCTGTAACTGAGGCAAAGCGTTCTCCATATAAATTCATCACTTGAAAGATCGATATTAAACAGCTTAGATATCATCATTTTTATTCTTTCAGACAGAGGGCCAATCCAATCTACAGAACATGCACAAGTCCTCAGGAGATGCGACCATTTGTGCTGAATTGATCTGATATATTGATCTGATACGCAACCTGAACATCGAGTTCACCCATATCTACCAACCGTTCAATGGAATTCGATATATCCTGCACAAATGATGATACAAACTGCTTAACGTAAGCGTATTTACCGATCGGGGAACCGAGAATTTCCACACCGTTTTCCATTATCGGAATATTGGTGTCACTGAATTCTGTTTGTAGCGATGTACTGTCATATCCGTTAGAGTAGATTTTACATTTTTCGGGATTGATGTAAAAACCATACTTCGGACCAGGCAACATTAACATTTTGAAAGCCGCCTTAACCATACTAGGCGGACCAACCATATTACCATCATCAGCATACCATAATTGTTCAACATTGGGGCATTTTTTTATAAGCCGGTATATTAATGGTAGCGTTGCGGCACTGAAAGCAGCCATTGAAAAAACATCACCCTGTGTAAATCCTTCTGAAGACCATATGTATTCGTTTCCTGTAGCCATTCGAGTAGGATCTCTATACAAGTTTGACAATACGACTGATAATGCTGGACAAATATAAGGCATATTACGTAAAGCCAATTTTCTATTAATGCGATTAAAAGCATTGTCCGCGTCGATGGTGAGAAGTATGTTGTTCTCATTAGAAAGATGTGTTTTCAGAGCATGAATAACACATTCAGTTCTGGCCCGATGTGATGCACAATATTGTATAGAACCACATGCGTGTTGCAGCTGAGGCTGAACAACTTTGAGTATGGCCTTCGAAATAATTCTTCTGGAGACATCCCCGATACCTATCGGACGAATGCCATGAAGATTGCTTAGTGGAATTAGTCGGCTTGTGGTAAAAGCCTCCATCGAAGTTTTAGGTATTTTACAAGTTGACAAATGCTTTGAGAAGAGAGCCAGTGCATCCGCTAGATTTCGCGACTCAGTTCCAAACGTAGATAGCATTGCGATCCATGCCTTCGCATCAAGGCCAGATGGGCCTGCTCCACCACTCATTCTACAAGCAGCCGTGATAATTGAATCTGCGTCAATCGAGTCGAATGCTATCGGATGGAAGACTGCATCGTTTTTCAAGGGGGAAGATATAATGGCATCTTCATCAAGTAATGCAGGCTCTGGATGCTTGTCGAGAATAAGTTGCCGTACTGTTTTATCCTCAATAGCATCATCGATATCCAAAGGTATACCAACTCCAGGTTCCAAATCCAATAACCTTACGGCAGTTGTCAAACGCCCGTTAAGAACGAGCTTTCTGAATGAGCGACGCCAGTCGTCCTCGATATTATCAATTTTGTTTCTTTTGGAATTTTGATATTGCAGATAGCGGGCTTCGCCTAGTAGTGCATCATAATTACCGGTCTGCCAAGATTCCATCCTTCTCTGTATAAGTTCTTTTGTTTGCTTCATTTTTGAGTTTCGGCATTGTTGTAGCACGAGTTGAGGTAGAATAATCGCCAATTTAAGAGAACAACTGTCAGATGCTGCAAATTCATAGATGCGAGCCATTTCGGAAATAAACGATTTCGACGCTTGACACCTTGGTAGTCTTAACAAATTCGGCTTCCAGAGTGCCACTTCCGTGAATATCACATCGATGTATTCAGGTGAAACACTGTTTTGATGAGATATTGACGCTTCACATTGTATGTCGTCGTTGTGGACTGGTTGGATTGGATGGACGTATTCGTTATTAAAGGTGTTATTCCGATGTCCATCGTTACAATGATTTGTGTTTATATTGGTAATATCCGCAGGATTTTCGAGTTTATTAAGGCAGTGTGCTGCCGAACAATTTGTACAAGGATGTTTCGCTCTTGCACATTTACAGTTTTTGCATTTAGCTGCCTGTCCATTACACGTACAGCATTTGTATGTAGAGGATGGGACACCTCGAGGCATGCTTGTGTGTTATAGTGTATGTATGTTAGAGGAAATTGATGATGTAAATTTGATTGTAATCAGTTATAATTCAGTGATTTTGTAAGTAGTTTATTAAGCAGCTGTATGTTATTTTATTGTATGTTTATTAGAAACCAAATAATATGCACACTAGTCAGAGCCCTTGTATCTCGGGATGACTGCTTGAATTTTGGTTTAAACTCGTTGTCCCGACCACAGATTCCGGATGCACAGTAGGTTGTATGTTATTTTATTGTAATTTGCTGAATCAGTGATTGAATTGAGATAGTATAATAATTGAATTGATATAGTATAATAATTTTTTTTTCTTAAAACCAATATTAATACAATTAAAAATTACAATCATAAAGTTACCCGCAAATGGGCCCTAATATAAACATTAAATTTAAGACTTCATTAAAATCTCAGCTATCCGTAGCGGATCCACGACTAATTATCTCCGAATGGATTTGCTGTCCGTGCTCGAACCGGTGAAATGCAGAGCGGGGGCTGCGAAGGCACATAGAAGTTGATCGCGCGAGGGAGAAACTTATCCTTCGTCGGATAAGTGCGATACACGTCGCATAGTCTATTTCGCGCTTATTGGCCAACATCCTGGCTAATGCCTTCAGAACGCAATCTCCGGTCTTACCAACGCCTCCAGACGATGAAAACACTATCGGTGTGAATTGGGCCCTCTCCACAGTTACAATACGTTCAAGGTAACGGGCGTTTTTGCGCGACTCGTGATAGTTGTGGACTGATGAAGGCGATCTCTCAGAATAAGAAGCAGCATGACAATTGAATATAGCGACGTCCATAAAGACGCGCTCGCTTCGTCTTCCGAACAGACCTGTGCACACGACATCAAGTCTCGCTTCACTATCACGTGAAGTTGTAGCTGACTCGAACTGAATGGAGGGATCTATAGGACTCAGCACGGGCTCAATTGCGACACACGGAGTGACTTCAGTCAAAAGGTTGGCAAGTGTGTCACGTATTAGGTTATGCCTTATGATTGTGAGTGCGCCTCTACCGCACGAGAGCGAGTGAACTGTGCTATTCTCAGTACCACAACTACAATGTTGTGGCTGACTCGAACTGAATGGAGGGATCTATAGGACTCAGCACGGGCTCAATTGCGACACACGGAGTGACTTCAGTCAAAAGGTTGGCAAGTGTGTCACGTATTAGGTTATGCCTTATGATTGTGAGTGCGCCTCTACCGCACGAGAGCGAGTGAACTGTGCTATTCTCAGTACCACAACTACAATGCGCAGGTGCATCCGTAGGTGTTAGTCCATATCGACCATTCACGGCGTCCCTAAACTCGTGTGGGGATAAACGGAACCCGTCTGCTTCGATTGGTTTTGTTGTCAACCAATTCGACGCTCCCTTCTCCGATGCAAATTCTAGAGATGAACATGTGGTCGCATCACTGACTTGAATTATTTGATCGCGGCGTCGTTTAATTATAATTTCTTTTTCGTTCTTAATGGATTTGGCGATATGAGTGTGTTGTTCCTTATTGTTTGAAACATGTGATTGACAAGCACGTATTGACCAATCGTATTCTTTACCCGGATCGACATGATGGTCTACGATTCCGAGACCACCCAGTCTCGCTGGAAGGCTGAAAATTTGCCTAAGTGTTTCAGGTACGTTTGATATACCGGTTATTTTATGGATCAAGCAGTGACGGATATGTTCCTCGAGTGCCAGGAGTTGCTCGGACCGAAAGCGACAAGTCCTCTTCGCGTAAGTCATCTTATGTTGTAATGAGTATGTCAGAGCATTGTACGCGACTTGTGGGTCGAAAATAGCAATCTTAACTAGGTTCTGTACACATTTGGACCATCTGTCTACTTTGCGGATAGTCCAGTCCTCCAAAAAGGATTCATTTCCAATTGGCGATCCCAATACTTCTACGCCGTTCGTACATATATGGACACTAGTAGCATCAAAACATTCTTGGGCTTTGTTCAGGAATTCCGGATGGAGCAGTAATTGACATTTTGAAGGATTTATGTTATACCCATACGCTCCGCCCTCCCGCATCATAATATCAAAAACTGATCGGCATTCTTCGAAGGTTCCAACGAAATTGGCATCATCCGCATACCACTTTTGTTCAATCGAAGAAATTTGAGTTTGAATTCGCGCAATAAGCGGGAGAGACGCGGCAGCGAAGGCGGCCATTGCTAAAGGATCACCATGAGTGAAACCTTCGTCAGAAGTCCAAATTTCCTCCTCAATAGCCAGTAGACCTCCTTCCCCGTACAAGTTAGATAGAATATTTGAAAGCGCTGGACAGATGAGCGGCATGTTTGTCAATGCTACTTTCCTATTTATTAGGTTAAACGCATTCTTTGCATCTAGTACCAAAATGCAGGAACTTGCGCACTCTTGAAATCGCTTCCGTAGCGAGTGAATGACGAATTCAGTTCCACATTTCTGACCTCCACAAAGTTGTGAGATGCCGGCGACGTGTTGTAAGTGGTAGTTTATGAGTTTAAGAATAGTCTTGCCAATTATTCGTCGAGGTACGTCACATATTCCTATTGGTCGGATACCAGGATCCTTGTCCAAAGCAATCAGCCTGCTAGCAGTGAATCCGACAACACTGCGTTGGTGTACCATATTTGATGCAAGCCGAATGGCAAGGCCGGCAAGTGAAGTAGCAAGAGTCGACGAGTCACGTCCGAATTTATTAAGGAATGTTTGCCACATTTGGGCATCCGCACCAGACGGACCGGCACTTCCCTTCGTTCGGAGTGAGGCTTTCTTGATCTCATCCATGTCGATTGTCTCAAACATTATAGGATGAAAGGGGAGAATGTCGTGTAGATGCTCTTTCAGCAAAGTATTTGAATTTATTTTGGCGGATCGTGGGTGCTTTTCTTTAAGAAGCTCTCTAACAGTTTTGTTCTCGACTTTTGAGTCCAAATTTAATACACCTCGAGAAATTGTTTTGTTCTCGAGCATTCTCATGGCCGCGGTTGTCTTTCCGTTGACATACAGTTGCACGAAATAGTTTTTCCAGTTACGTTGATGTTTAGGTTTTGTTTGCATACTCGCTTGAAGCTGTAAAATTCGAGCCTCTCGTGCCAAGTCTTGGAGGTTGCCCGACTTCCACAAGATCAACCTTCTGTTCATAGTTCTTCGTAATATTGCAGTTTTCCTGGAGCCAAAGCGTTGGAGGATGAATTGACACAACAGAGTTGCTTTCATTAGCGGATAACCATCTCTATCTCTAACTGTGCAGACGTCATCATATAAGTGCGAAAGTTCACGAAGAAACTCACGGGTCTCATTGCACCTTGGCGGAATGAATAAGTTCGGGCGCCAAGCGATTATCTCCCTATACAGCTCCGCTATGCTTCTAACCGAATCTTGTGTAAGAGCATTAGTGCGAGCGGGTGTATCGATTACGTGCCCGGCTGTTCCGACTGAATTTTTATCGTAAACGTTAGACTGGGTCGAGGATGCCAATCCGGGGTCGACATCTTGAGTCAGAAGATCGTGGGTGATTAATGGTCCTCGATTTCCGCAGTTCGTTGCAGCGCAGTCTGTGCAATGTCTTCCTGCCTTTGCGCATTTGCACTTCTTGCAAACTGCGTTTTGCCCATTGCAACCACAACACCTAGGTGTGCTGCGAGGTTTGCCTTTTGTCATGCAATTCAATTTTCACGGTAACCAGAGTAGAATTGTATGTTAATTGTAATTAGATTGTTAACGACTTCGAGACTAGTTGTATGTTTATGGGTAACACAAAAGCCCTATCGTTGTCTTTATCGTTGATTGTCGTTCTTCTCGTTGACGTCGTTGATTGTCGTTTGTATGTTATTTTATTGTATGTTATTTTATTGTATGTTATTTTATCTCAAACTTTTTTTTAAGCTATAGTATATATAGTATAATAATTTTTTTTTTCAATAATAACAATTTATTAAAATTTTAATTTGAACAATTAAGGTTCCCACAAATGGGCCTCTATACATTTAAAATAGTGGTATAAATACCATATCATAAACATATTACTCTGATAAAACACGTCCTGCTCGAAGATACGAAGTCCGCTGAAACTGAACACGTGGACATCTAAGCGTCGCAGAGCAAATTTTCGCAAGGCAAATACTAATATATGTCCTGATTGATGATATCGTGACGGCGTATTCGCTTTTTTGTTGTTCAGCGATTTTTAGAGCCAATGATTTAATACATGCTTGTGCACTCTTGCCAGCTCCGCCCGTAGTCGCCCAAATAAGGGGACAAAATGAGCTGTGCTCTATTGTATGTATCCTTTCTTCGTACTTGGCACATTTTCTATTTTCGTGGAAAGTGAAAGTGGCATCTGTTGACTTTTCGCAATAGGACGGAGCATGATTGTTGAAAACGACTACATCAAAAAATGTACGCTCCATATTCCCACCGAACAGTCCATTACCTACTATATCAGCTCGAGCATCATCTTGTCTGGTTGTTGTACTAATATTGAAACTGATGTTTTCAGGAACTGGAGTCAGAGATGGTTCTGCAAACACATTCCAACAGACTGTGTTCAACTTCTTAACCAAAAAGTCTCGAAGTTGATTATGACGGATGAAGTTGAATGCGCCCCTTTTGCACGAGAGAGCATGCGACGTTGTTAATATCTGACCACATTGACACTTATCCGGCAAATCTTTGGGAGTTAAACCATATCGAACAGACAACGCATCTCGAAACTCTTGCGTTGACAACTGACAATCCGTAGAAACCAACGCATCTCTTGTTAGCCAATTAGAGGCACCCTTCAGGGATGCATATTCCACTGATTTTCGCAATATAGGAATGATCTCTGGCTTGAGTTTTTCAGCATAATTTCGATTTTCTTCTTTATGTCCGTTTTGAATTGCAGACAATAAGTGTATTACTGAGAAACCAATATCTAAATCAGGTTCTTCATATATGGACGATAACAATCGTGCAGCGTTGTACTGTCTGGTTAATTCACTCTCAATATTTCGTATTCCTAGTCCCCCCAAACTGGTTGACAAAGAACATACTCCCCTCAAATCAAGATCAATGTCATCGCCAAACATGGAATTCATAAATTTTGTGTCAATAACATTCTTTAGATCATCCAACCATTCTATGTCACAATCAACGGCTCGGAAAAGGTGAGTCCACTTTGACTGAACTGCAAGAGAGTATGCCACAAATGCGGAATGAGCATCGGCATCAGCGGCATTAGCAACATCCTTGACCAGATTTGACATCGATAAAAACTGCCCGCAGCAATACTCCCTTACAAACTTTGGCGTGCCAATAGGTGCACCAAGTACCTTTAATCCATCTTCATTAATGATTAAACCATCAGCTCCAAAGATGTGTTGAGCACGGATCATGTTTCGTGGATGTATAAGCAACCTCGATTTGTTTGGATTGACATGGTATCCATACTGCTCACCAATTGAGCAAAGAAGACGCCATACACGTGATAGATCATCAAGCCCACCGACGAAAGTCGAATCATCTGCATACCAGCATTGTTTTAGTATAATAATTTTTTTTTTCAATAATAACAATTTATTAAAATTTTAATTTGTACAATTAAGGTTCCCACAAATGGGAACCTTAATTATTTAGTATAATTATTGTATTAATAATAAATAATAATTTACGAATTTATTGTGAGCCAGCTATTTGAGCTAATGCTCGTATGTTGTTGAATGTATAATAATAAGTACAACGAAACCATGTTTGGCATTTATCCGATGACTGTCCGCAAAAATCTCCGTAGGAGATTTTTGCTATTCGTCGTCTATGGTCGATCTTGCTATTCGTCGTCTATGTCGCTCTGGTTGTTCTCTAGTTGAATCAGCTCTTCTAATTACATCTCATACATCTACTGCGTCTAACCATGGCGGTATTGTTGCCATTGCTCGTCACCCAATGTCTTTACGTAAAATCAACGTTAACATCCGTTACACTTCGTTCGAATTACTCATATGCAGATTATCAACTCCTTTCCCTCTGGAACTTGTGATTGTATACCGTCCAGGTTCAGTTGCCCCCTCACGTATCTTCTTTAACGAACTTGCAGATCTTATGTCTCGCTGTTCCTTGTCTTATACTCCTTCTTTTGTTCTCGGTGACTTTAACATTCGTCTTGATCGCCCGGCTGACTCTGACTCTATCACTTTAACTAATCTTTTTTCTGATTTTAACTATAAATTACTTTCAACAAGCCCAACTCATATTCTCGGCGGTGCTCTCGACATCATTGCTGTTCCTAACTGCTTCAATGACTATACCTCCTTGTCAATTACTGATCCTGGTTTGTCCGATCATTTCCTTGTCACTCTTACTCTTACTCGTCCCCATCCTCCTTCTCCGCCTTTATTTTTATCTACACCAAGTCGACCCTGGAAGCTTCTCGATATCCCTGTTCTCTGCACAGCCTTACTCAATTCTTCACTCTTTTCACTTCCTCTTAACTATCTCTCTCCCGATGATCTCTGCATTCTGTTTGATTCTGAACTTACGTCGATCCTCAATAACCTTCTGCCTAGTCGACTTCGACGTTCCCAGCGCTTGCGCCATGCTCCCTGGTTCGATCCTGACTGTAGTCTTTCTAAGCGTCGACTTCGTCATTCTTTTCGTATGTATAAACGCTTTCTTAAACGTTCACCCAACTCACTCCCTCCAAATCTTCGTGATTCCTACTTTTCTCAACGCCGTTCACATCTCATTCTTATACGTACTAAACGTACTATCTTTTGGCGAAATCAACTCGAGTCATCTTCCAACTCTAAATCTCATTGGAAAATCTTAAACTCAATTCTTTCACGATCATCTACCCCTTGTAATATAAATCCTGATGAATTTTCTTCTTATCTACAAACTAAGCTATCTAATTTACTTTTCCTACTACCCATAGCCCCCTTGTACCCACTCTTCTCTTTAAATACTTCCCTCCCAGAACTATTCCACCTTCTTCCCGTTTCGTCTGATGAAGTTTCTTCGGTTCTGCTGTCATTACCTAATAAAACCTCTCCTTCTGACCCAATTCCAACTCACTTGCTTAAAAATATATGCTCCTCTATCTCAGCCTTCCTAACCATATTGTTCAACTCGTCCATCCGTAGCCTACATTTCCTTTCATCTGGAAATGCACCACTGTTCGTCCTCTCATCAAAAAGCAATCTCTCGACTCTTCACTACCATCTTCGTACCGTCCTATTTCACTTCTCCCAACCCTCTCTAAACTCCTTGAGCGTCTCGTTCTTAAGCAAGTTAATACATATCTCTATTCCTCTAACTTATTTCCTCCCTTCCAAGCCGCTTTTCGCTCTAATTACTCTACCGAAATTGCCTGTCTTAAAGTTTATAACGACTTACTCATATCGCGCGATCATAAATTATGTAGTGTCATAGTTTCTCTTGATCTATCGTCTGCTTTTGACATCGTCGATCACTCGATTCTTCTCCATCGCCTTCGTCATGATTATGGCTTCTCTTTACCCACTGTATCATGGTTTTCTTCATATCTATCAAACCGTACATTTCGCGTATATTCTAACTCTTCTCTCTCCCATCCTTCGTCCATTCCGTCCGGTGTTCCACAAGGCTCCGTATTAGGCCCTATACTTTTCTCTCTTCTTCTTGGTGATTTGTCTTCGATTTCTCATAAATTTAACTTCCATGTTATGCAATATGCTGATGACATTCTCATCTATGCTCATGCACCTGTTTATCGTATTCACGATCTTAGTGTTTCCGCTTCGGACTGTCTTGTCTCAATTTCCAATCATCTTTCTTCCCTTCGCCTTTCTCTGAATCCTGATAAATCCAAAATTATGTGGATCCTACCTCGACGCCTCGGCTTCGAACCTCCCTCCGTATCATTAAATTCTAACAATTCTTCCTATCGTTGATAATCTCGTTTTCCTAGGCTTCCATTTTGACAACCAACTTTCAGTTAAACCTTTCTTTAGAGATAAAGTACGCTCGACTACCTTGATACTCCGCAACCTCCGTCAAGTTCGTAGATTGATCGATTTCCCTTCTTGTATGACTCTCATATCATCTCTCCTTTTTTCTAGACTCGATTATTGTCTTAGTCTATTTTCCAACTCACCTAAATTCACTCTTCTTTCCGTACAACGCATCGTCAACGCAGCTGTCCGAATTCTCCTCCGTCTTTGTCGTTTTGATCATACATCATACCATCTTGCTTCTCTCGATTTGCCTACAATTTATTGTCGTGTTCAAATTCGTCTTCTTATCGTTGCTTTCCGTCTTGTAACTTTTCATACCCTTTCATTTCTCAACCTTCCTATTCTTGATATTTCTCGTCCTGTTTACTGTTCCTTGCGTTCCTGTAATTCGCTTCTTTTACATGTTTCAAACTACTCTACCTCCTTTGGACTCCGCTCCTTCCTGGTGTCTGATCCTCTATCTTGGAATCATCTGCCCATTCATATACGCCAATCAACTTCCCTGCAGTGCTTCAAACGACAAATCCGATCCCATTTAAACAATTTATCTGCTTGACTTTTTCATTTTTGTTTGTGGACTTGTAAGCGTACAGCTTGTACGCATTTGCCACATTAAATAAATTTGTATTATTATAAGTCTAACGAAACCAGGTTTGGCATTCATCTGATTACATGACTGTAGGCTTCTGTGATAAAGTTCACGTAAAATTCTGAATAATTATTGCCCTTACCCTGTTTTCCGAACGAATCAATGTTATAATTTGTAGAAAGTGTACCTGTCGTTGATACATCTCGCTCGCTGACCTCCGTTGACGCAATTCCGGTTATATGCAGGTGGGAGCCACTCCGTTCGCTTGCATTTGCTTAGTTTGACAATTGTATGCGCCCGAATCTGTTCGTTCATCATGGTGCTCTGCATTTCTTACATTGTATTTTGGACTTTGCACACTTACAGCCGACGCATTTTGCGCTTTGGCTATTGCAGCTACAACAAAGTAAAACTGTCGATGGTTTGCCGCGTGGCATTATACAGTAATCGTAAGATAAGGTGTTTTTGATTATTCAAGATTTTCGTTTTTGATTTTCGTTTCAATTAATATTAATATTAATAAATCTGTCCACCACGATTTTTGAACTTTCAAGTATTTAACAATAAAGACAATTTTTTAATTGCTGTTGTATTTAATAATAATATTGACTGTGTATCGTTCTCCAAGATCAAACACAGATAGCATAGCTGCTTTAATGGAGAGAAGTAGTTATTGTGATAGATTTGTTGTACTCGGTGATTTCAACATGCCATCTGTCAATTGGGTTAATTACACTTCCAATGACTCGGATGTCGAGAGTTTGAAGCTACTTGGCTTAATAAACAGCTTGGCTCTTAAGCAACCTGTCAGTCAGAGTACAAGATTTTCACAGGATTCACATTCACTTTTGGATTTATGCCTTACTGTACCATATGACATTCTTGATAGATTAAGCTATCTGGACCCAATAGGTCATTCAGATCATGTGGTCATTTCGATTGGTCTGAGCGATGTCTACTCACATGGCGTAAATCCGACGTCGTCTGTAAACCCATTCAGAACTGACTTTGCTCTAGTAAATAAATATCTCGTTGGGGTAAAGTGGTTGGATGCTTTTGATGTTGGCGTCGAATATTCATGGCAGTTTTTCAGGGATACTCTGTACCACCTCCTTAATCGTTTCTCACCTCTTCAGAGTAAACACTGTTTGACATCGATCTCACCGCCTTGGTTTAATAGCGACATAAAACATGCTTTAAAGATGAGACGTAAGGCCTTTAATAACTATCGTAAAGACAGAGCTAATTTCTGCACTTATAAGAAATGGCGAAACCTCGTTACGTCCATGAAGCGAACTGATAGGCGATCTTTCGAAAATCAGCTAATTATAAACTGTCACCGTGATCCCCGCTCTTTCTTTAGGTATGTGACTGCTAAGCATACGCGCTGTAAACCTATAAATTGTATTCAACGTGACGATGGGAAATTCATAACTGATTCTTTGCAGATATCAAATATGTTTAGAAATCATTTCCATTCTTTGAATCTTGACCATAAGGATGTGACAATGGGTGATCCGTGTACATTTGAATCGCCCGGAGATGACACCAGCGACCTATTCTGATGTGATGATGTTCTCCAAGAGCTTCGGAAACTTAAATGCAAAGCAGGTGCGGGTCCAGATGGCTTACCGCCAGTATATCTGCGCAACATCGCTGACATAATATTGTCATCCGCTTTACAATATTTTCTCTGCGTCTGTTGCTTTTGGCATTGTTCCTTCTGATTATCAGAATTCCATCATCTGTCCTATTTATAAGAAAGGGGATAGTTCGTCCATTGACAATTATAGGCCTATTAGTCTCACTTGCGTGTGTTGTCGTGTGCTAGAAAGATTGATTAAGCGACGAATAATAGAATTTCTAAATAGATTTCAAATTTTGAACCCAGCACAGCATGGCTTCCGAAAAGATTATTCCACGACTACTAATCTTGTACATGCACGTGAAAATTGGTATCACTATTATGATCAAGGCATACCAGTTGATGTCATTTTCTTTGATTTCTCAAAAGCGTTCGACTCAGTTAATCACACGCGTCTTATTGAGAAGTTGGAGCACATTCATCTTGATAAGAGGATCATAAACTGGATTCGTGTATTCCTTTCCAACCGACAAAGTGTCGTACGAGTAAATGAGTCGCTGTCGAGTCCATTTCCAGTGTTGTTAGGTGTTCCCCAGGGAAGTGTATTGGGTGTCATCTTATTCAGTCTTTATATCAACGATTTGATACCAAATATCAGTTCATTCAGTTTATTATATGCAGATGATCTTAAAGTTTGGCGACCTATTATTTCCGATCTTGACAAACAGCATTTACAAAGCGACGTCGACGTTATATCCAATTGGTCTATACGAAATCACTTGAGGATCAATTCCGCTAAATGTACATGTATGCGTATATCACGAAGATCATGTGATCATCTTGGAGGTGAGTACCAGTTTGGTTCAATTAGTATCGAAAGAACCAACTCATATAAAGATTTGGGAGTTTGGGTTTGTGCTGACTTATCCACTCGAAAGCATTCAGACTACGTGTGTTGCATCACAAAACGCTTAATAGGACATACTCGTCGAGCTCTGATAGGCATAGATCCGTTATGTTACCATACCTTAGCAAATGCGTTTTTCTTGAGCCATATCTTATACGCATCGCCAGCTTGTTATCCCGAAACTACTTATGAGCGTCGTGCATTAGAGAAAGTGTTCAGATCAACAACTAAATTAGTCTCAGGGCTGCATATTTATGGCTACGCGAAACGCCTCCAGATATTAAATATGCCTTGTCTGCGATATATCCGTGACAAGCGAGATCTCTCTCTTGTTTGGAAAATTCTGCATACTAAAGATCATCCACTGTCACATCTACTGCAACTGAGAGGTCAACCTTCTCTTCGCAGACACCCCCTGATGCTTAAAACACAAAGGTACATGCATGCAGTTTCCTGCTTTGCCAAACGAGTCGTACGATCTTGGAATTCGCTTCAGAGTGCGATTGTTTTGTCGTCTACTGCTTCAAGTTTTTTGCGCCCTACTGGATGATGACTCTTCCTTCTCAAAACAACGGTGGGATTTTCAGTAGTTTATCTGATGAGGGAGGGACAAAACGACTCTTATTCTTTTTATTCTTTTTATTTTGTGAAGCAACTTGTAAAGAGCCTCGGCTCAATTCGTTGTCAATTAATTTTTTTTTAATATATTATTAATTACAACATATGGTTCCCTCAAATGGGCCAATATACATTTAACATTGTTATGTATTATTATTTATTCTAAAACATTAGAATCATCCATCCGTTCAGATCCACGACTATATAGATGACCCCTTGTCGACCGGCACCCTCTGATTGCATGTGAGGCAGCACGACACAGCAGCAAACTTATGGACCTTCTGAGGCCACACAGGCATTCAGCATAGCTTTTATTCCCACGTGATGAACGCAATCGAGCAATTGTCCTGAGCAAAACCATGGCGTCGGGTCCCGCAGCACCAGAAGCCGTGAACACCAGCGGCATAAATCTACTCCTTTCGATATCGATGATACGTTCCGCGTATTTTGATCTTTTTCTCGCTTCATGAAAATCAAATGCAGCTTTTCTCGTAGACGCACACGATGGAGCAAAATGGTTGAAAACCGTAACGTCAAAGAACGTTCGCTCATATATGGCGTCAGAAAGCCCAATGCAGACGATGTCGAGTCGCGCGTCGTCACTTCGACAAAGTGACCCGATGATCAAAACAGTGATCACTATCTACCCGTTGTAATATCGGTTCGACACCAACCCCAGTACACACCTGTGATATTTCGGTGGCCAAGAAATCGCGTAAGGCGTTATGCCTTGTTATTACAACACCTCCTCGCTTGCACGAAAGCAAATGTGGGAGTTTCGCATCATCACCACACACACACTTGTCCTTGGGAATCCCGATAGGGTCAAAGCCATATCGCAACGCAAGAGCATCTCTGAATTCATGTGGACACAAATGACTGAATTCAGCTTTCACTGGAACTGCACTAATCCAAGAGGAAGCACCCTGTCCCAGTGCAAATTCCAGGGCTTGATGCATTGAGGCGGGTAAGATTGATCGAATGTATGCCAAACGCTCATTTACAACTTTTTGTCGTTCTTGATTCAACTCTTTTGTCAAGTTATTCTGAGCATCCCTGAGAAGATCACCTTGTAGCCCACTATCCAATGTTTTACAAAAATTTTTCGAGCTTTCGAACTCGGTCAAAGCTGCGCTTACTGGATCAACAATGCCCATTCCACCCTTTGAAATTGGTGACGAAATCAACGCGTGCATAACTGAGTTTAGATCTTGATCGAAAAGTGAGGGAGCCAAACCACTGAATATAGTATCCCGTAAGGACAAATACAGATCCGTTTCACTTGGTGTCGATCTCATAAAGTGTGTCCATTTCCATTGTATTGACTTATTGAATCCTGAGAAAGCAGCATGGGGATCAAATCGTGATACAGTAGATATACGAGAAACAAGCTCAGTCCACTTTAATATTTTAATTTTTGTAATTTCCTTTACAAATTCGCCTGAGCCAATTGGCGCACCAAGCACCTCGATGCCATCGAACCGTGTCTCAATGTCTGCGGGAAGTGGATACACCCCTTCGGATTGCGGATGAAGGAGCATCTTGGTTTTGCTAGGGTTCACATTATATCCGAATTTTGGTCGTTGGATTTGGAGAAGTTGCCATACACGCAACAGATCCTCAGGCAAACCTACAAAATTCGCATCGTCAGCAAACCAACGCTGAACAATGTTTGGCACGACTTGCTTGATCATACTTATCAATGGTAAGGATGTCATTGCGAAGGCAGCCATGGCTAAGGGATCTCCCTGGGTTACTCCCTCGCACGATGCTAAAGATCCACCACCAAGTACCAGTTCTGCGTCGCCCGCATAAATGTTAGATAAGGACTGTGCTAACCCAGGGCAAGTGTGTTTGATATTGTGTAGCATAACATTTCGATTGACATAGTTGAACGCATTCTTAGCGTCGACAGCGAGAAGTCCATAGCTCTGGTTAGAAGAATACGTATCGCGAAGCGAGTGAATCGCAAAATCGATCCCATTTCGCTGGGATGCGCAAAGTTGAACAATCCCGGCTACGTCTTGAAGATCATCTTTGACGCAGGACAATATGGTTTTACTGACAATGCGGCGAACAACCTCTGATACACTAATCGGTCTAATTTTCCCATTATTCTTTGGTATTGATATCAACCGGCAAGCAGTAAACGCCTCTAACATCCGAGGGCTGAGTTGAATAGTGCTAAGGCTGACTGCAAAATTTGCTAAAGCATCCGCTAGAGCCTTGGAATGCACGGAGAAGCTATCCAAGAGTTGTCTTCAAGCCATCGCATCCAGCCCTGATGGACCAGCTCCACCTGAGGTTTTGTTGGCCGCTCGGATGATAGCTTCCCCATCTATGACAGAGAAGAGCGAAGGATGATGCTCTCTAACATTCGGCAAATCTCGTTGTAATAAAGCGGACGCATCAGCATCTGCGGCTGTTGGGTGTAGATTCTGCAGGTGTTCACGTACAGTCAAACCATCGACAATCGAATCAGGATCTAGAATGCTCGACTGTTGGTTCTCTTCCAATATGGCAGTCGCCGCTGACAGCTTTCCACTTGTGACCAACTTGACATAGCGCTTTATCCAATCATCAGTACGTGGGCTCGAACGCATAGGCATGCAACGTCGCTGTAATATTCTTGCCTCATTGAAAACATCGACGAATCTGCCATTTTTCCATAGTCTGATTCTGCGCTCTAGTGCTTTTCGGATCTCGGACACCTTTCTAGATGGAAGACGTTGCAAAACGCACCGGGACAAAATAGTGGCCTTTTTAAGTGCAGACATATCATGGTTATCAGCTTCGGCTGCAATCTGATAGAGGATAGCAAGCATTTCAACGAATTCATTCGACGCAGCACATCTTGGGAGTCGCATCGCACTAGGCCTCCATTGTATCACCACATCATAAATCGCCTGAAGTGAAAGAGACTGCCTATCAACAGGGTCGTGCAAGTTATCTACAATTGGATTATCAGTTGTCCGTGTACTGCCACTATCAGTAAGGGGATTCAAATCCGCCACTCTACCTACTGGTTCAGCAGCAGAGGTTAAACACACTGTCTGAGGTCCAATATGCACGCTATTGTTACATTCAGGTGCACGGCAATTAACGCAAGGAGCTCCTGCCTTCGCACATTTGCAACCTTTGCACTTTGCTGATGGACCATTACATCCACAGCATAGCCTCTGGTTAGACGGTATTCCTTTGGGCATACAAGGCGACGTTCAATTGTTAGTTTCGATTGTCTTTGTGTCACAAAGTAAGTTGTAATCTTCCGCGCGAGTGCTCAACCCGGGAGGTACCCTGGGTGTACGACCTTACGTCCTCTGAAACGCAGTCCTCTATAACGCGGTCCTCTGAAACGCACTCCTCTGAAACGCGGTCCTCTGAAACGCAGTCCTTGTATGTTTATAAGAAACCAAAATTTTTTTCTTTGTCAATTAATTTTTTTTTTAAATTAATTTTTTTTTAAAAATTAAAACAACGGTCTTCTCTCACTGTATTTTGCAAAGAATACCATCTAGAAAAATCTCGCTGATTCGCAAGACTCTCGAGCGAAGATTAGTCAGTTGGCAAAATAAAGATTACGAAACTCTTTATAACGAAGCTTTGTATCTGCAAAGTAATTTCGGATCCCGCAAGCCTCTTCCACCGAGAAGCTGGGTTAAACGTTATCAAGGCCTAGTAACAAAGGGCCAAATAAGAGCCAGCTCGACTGTGCTAGAAGACACGATTGAAACAAAAGCCCTGCATCCACAACATATCATTGATGACACTTCAGTAATATCAATGCTTCAAGACTTACACCCCGAGGCACATCAAGCTGATCCAGATACCCTCTTGACTACCCCGTTCCCTGGATCCAAAGTACATCATCTCAGCCGGTTCTATGCTCTGGACGAAACACACATTATCAGATCGAGTAAAAAAACCAAAGGAAGCTCGGGTCCGTCCGGAATTGATGCTCGCTCATGGCTTCACATGCTGACAGATTTTGATTCGAACTCACTCAGCCTAGCCAAAGCACTTGCCAAATTCGCTATCTTCGTCGCAACAGAACCACTCACTCCAGGAACTTTAGATGCTTTCACCGCTTGCCGTCTGGTTGCTTTAGAGAAAAAGTCAGGAGGAATCCGCCCCATAGGTATTTGCAATACTGTCAGACGCATTATAAGCCGGGCCATTCTAGATATTGTTCGCAATGACATTCAGGACGTTGCTGGGTCCGTTCAATTAGGGGCTTCTCAAAAAGGCGGTATCGAAGTCACCATCAGCACACTTAGAGATGAGTTTAACCGTCACGACGATCGCTGTATTTTGTCAATCGATGCTTCAAATGCTTTCAACCGAACAAACAGAGCGGTGGCATTACACAACATAGATTTCGTATGCCCGTCGCTTTCTCGGGCTCTTCGTAATGTCTACGCAAACCCTGCACAACTCATTGTGGGAAGTCAAAGCTTATACTCCACCGAAGGTTTCACCCAGGGCGATCCTTTTGCGATGGCTGGCTTCGCCCTGACCTCTCTCCCTTTGATAAAAGCAATTCAACGCAAAGTTCCGTCGGTCTTCCAAAAATGGTATGCAGATGACGCCAACTTTATTGGGACCACTGACGTTTTGAAACAGGTATGGGAAGTGCTTCATACCGATGGACCAAAGTATGGCTATTTCGTAAACACACGTAAGTCTCACCTCCTATCACACCTTCATATTGATCAATCGAACCTCCCCGACCCCGAAATAAAAACTTCCACCGATGGAATCATCATTCTCGGCAGTCCAGTCGGGTCCAACGATTTTGTAAATGCAGCAACCGCAAAACTTCTGTCTACATGGACCACAATGCTGCAACGTCTCGATTATGTTGCCAAGGTAGATCCGCATGTCGCTTTTGCAGGATTAATCAACTCCGTCCAATTTAAGTGGACACACATAATGCGCACCTGCGACTGCTCAGCCACTATCTGGTCGGATCTGTCACACACTTTAATCACACAGCTTCTCCCAAACTTCGTGTCCTGGGACCTCGATGAAGACTGGAAGTCAATATTGTGCTCTCCTTTAATATTTGGAGGTATTGGTATCGCGAACCCTGCAACCATAGCCACACTTGAACGCAAATCCTCAAACATGCTAATTTCAACCTATAATTCTGGTTCAGGTGGCGATAGCCTAAGAGAGAGGCAGAAAACTATGCTTAGCGAAATAAAAACACTACGATCACTATCTCACCAAGAACGCCTCTCTAAAATTCCGATCTTAGCGATACCCGAAACCAGTAATCTGATCGCGCATGCTGCTCGCAGTGGAGCTTCTTCGTGGTTAAGTGCGCTTCCGCTCAAGCATGAAAATTTTCATCTTTCTTCGAACGAATTCAGGGATGCTTTGAACGCAAGGTATGGACATACTGATCCTAAGATTGGAGTTAGCAACTGCATTTGCGGCACTCGAGTCAGTGTGGCTCATTCCTTATCATGTAGACGAGGTGCTTTGCCTTCGATCCGGCATAATGCAGTCCGCGACATCATCTCACACTATCTTAGCCGCATATCTCACGGCGTAGCTTGCGAACCTCAGCTAACCGAGGTTCCTGAAAATATTAATTTCGAACGAACAACAACAACCCGTGATCCAAGCGCGCGTCTTGACATAGTTTGTTCCGGGCTACACGGTAGTCGATTTGAGCGAACATTTTTTGATGTTAATGTATTTGCTGCACCTGCTCAATCGAACATATCAAGGAAGCCTGAGTCTGTTTTCGAATACAACGAGAGTCGCAAGAAAGCCAAATACAGTGAACGGATTGCGCTAGTTGAACGAGGGTCTTTCATACCTCTTATTTTCTCCACTTCGGGAGGAATGGGCATTGAAGCGGAAAGATTAATCAAAACCACGGCTTCAAAACTGACGCATCGGTCAACGCGTTCTTATCCTGATCTAGCCATAAAGATGAAACGAGACATCAGTTTTGAAATCGCACGATCAGTTTCCGCATGCTTACGCTCGCCACGTTCCAGCTGTTCCAAACCTATTAATCTTATGACTACCCACCACAGCGAGTTTTGCGCTGTGCTCGAAGTCTAATTATGTCTTCTTCACTATGTCTGCGAATGCGCGACGGGAACCTAATTTCTGTAAAATTTACTTTTCTTTTTCAAAAAAAAAAATTAATAATATTAATATTTTTTTAAACGGAAAAATGTTTTTTAGTAAAGCATACAATCAAGGTTACCCGCAAATGGGTCAAAAAATGTCGAGCAATAAACTGCTGAATTGGATACTGGATACAGCTACGAAGACGAGTCGGCTGGGTGTTTGAATGTACTACGCATGGGAGTACCACGTGTTGACCGTGGACTGCGGAGACAGGCTGATATTGACCGAGCGATTTCGAAGCTTATTTTTCTTTTTAGTCTAATAGCTATATCACTGTAGCGTATGTGTCCTTGTTGAGCTAAAGCGGTCGCAATAGTCTTTACTAGCATACTAGCTTCCTTGCCGAAACCCCCTGATGTTGAAAAGACGAGCGGGATAAAGGAGCTGTTTTCTATCCTTCGGATTCTTTCGAGGTACTTGGATTTTTTTCTTTTTTCGTTATAATCGAAAGCGTTGTCAGGACTGCGTATTGTGTTCGATTGAGCATGAGAAGAAAAGACATTGACGTCGAAGAACGTCCGCTCGAATCGAGATCCGTGTAAACCGGAGCAGACAATATCCAGACGGGCACATTGTTTGGTAGTAGTCGCTGGATTTTCAAAACGGGTGCTCTCGGGAACGTTCGATAACTCCGGTTCAATCCCAACGTTGTGAGCAACTTGGCTTAGCGCTGATGCTATAGTGTCCCGAACCGCATTATGGCGAATAATCGGAAGACCACCATGTTTGCATGATAGTGCATGGGGAAGATTGATCTTCGAGCCACAGTAACAATTACACGTTTCAATCTCAGGCTCGATACTGCCATACCGTGCATTAAGTGCGTCGTGAAATTCGTTTGCTGACAAATAGAATTGTTCTTGTCGAAGTGGTAAAGCGCTTAGCCAAGAAGACGCGCCGTGGTGTGCTGCATGTTTAATGGAATTCTGGGTGACTGGGGCTAGTTTGCTAATAATCTTTGAGGCGCGTTCTTGGTGTGAATTGAACCGGAATTGAGTGATTTCGCGGAGGATAATATTAATAATATTAATAATATTAATAATATTTCAATTTTTTTTTATTTTTTTTAAATACACAATTTTTTTTCACAAAGATTACATCACAAGAAAAAAAAAACAAATGATCAATAGTCTCGATACAGAAAGGTTTTCGTAATGTTATGCATTCTCGGTCTGTCGTGATGTACGCAGACATGCAGAAGCCATTTTCCCGGAAATGACACTGAATTTTGTTCGTAACCAACTTATTGATGATGGATAGTCCGTGCCACGTTTTTGTCCTAGTTTCTTCGCGATTTTTTGTATACACGTATTTGCCACGGGTCCTGTTGCGCCTGATGTAGCCCATATGATTGGACAAAAACCTCCATTTTCTATTTCTATGACTCTTTCATCGTATTTTGCCCGCTTTCTCTCCTCGTGAAACCGAAACGTTTGCTCTGTTGATTTATGAAGGTAGGCAGGAGCATGATTGTTAAAGACACAGACATCAAAGAATGTCCTCTCGAGCCCTCCCCCGAATAAACCGTTGCAAACAATGTCTAAGCGTGCTTCCCGTTCTCTGGTCGTTGTAATTCTTTGAAAGCTAGTGTTGTTATTTACCGGTGTGAGAATTGGTTCAGTGTGAACATTGACGCAAACTTCCTTCAACACATTCGCTAGACAATCGCGTAGTTCATTGTGTCGAATAAAGTTCATTGATCCTCTCTTGCATGATAATGCATGCGTCGTAGTATTTATCTCTTTGCAAATACAAAATTTCGGAAGATTTGTCGGCGTTAGTCCGTAACGAACTGAAAGTGCATCTCGAAATTCGCATGTTGACATGTGAAATCCCTGAGACGCAAGTGGCCTGCAGGTTAGCCAGTTCGAAGCTCCTTTTTGTGAAGCGAATTGAATTGCTCGCTGTAATTCCTGAGACATGTCCCTTTCGAAGTTTATGCGCATATCATCGTAAGATTTGTCTCGAATATCTCGTATTTCCCTTACTTTGTCCACCATTAATGATCTCAAGTTTTGCATCGTGTTAAAATCGTTGAGACTACTTGACAGTAGTCTTGAAGACATATATTGATGTTTAGCCTCCTGGATTGGATCTAATATGCCTAGACCACCTTTTCTTGCTGGCAGCGAACACACTTTTTTTATGATATGCTCAAGATCTCTATCAAACAAAGCGCTGAGCAATTTTGTTTTTATTGTTGTTCCAAGAGGCTCTAGCCATTTGCATTCACACTGAACATTGCGAAATAAATGAATCCATTTCATTTGTGCGCTTATACAGTATGCTGCCTTAACAGATTGTGCATCCACCTCGGCTAAGGATGCCATAGAATCGACCAGTTGTGCCCATTCGCTTATTTTTTGTGCACAGAAATTCTCTACAAATTTCTTTGTTCCGATTGGCGAGCCAAGTATGACTATCCCATCGTTATTAATCGACATGTTTTCACCTGCAAAATTTGAGTTTGCATGTGAATTAAAATCAGTGTAGATTAATAGTTTGGACTTTCGCGGGTTGACAATATATCCATAGTCAAGACCTACTTTGCGTAGCAATTTCCAAACAGTCTGGATGTCACTTAAAGTACCAACAAAAGTCGAGTCATCGGCGTACCAATATTGTCTGATACCTGGTACTTGATCCTCAATACGGGCGATAAGCGGAAGTTATGAGACCGCAAATGCGGCCATGGCAAGTGGGTCTCCTTGAGTATAACCATTTCGCGATCTTAGCTTTCCTCCTTCGCCTACTAGAATGGTATCAAACGAATACGTGTTGTGAAGAATTTTCTCCAAAGCTGGACATATATTTCCAATATTGGCAAGCATTAGATGCCTATTCGACAGATTAAAAGCATTTTTTGCATCAATTGATAATACTGCATAGTTTTTATTGTTTTGAAAATCATCTTGTATAGAATGAACTGCGTAACTGAGTCCAGCGCTCTGTCCTGCACATAGCTGTTTGTTTGAGGCTACCTTTTGTAAATCCGGTTGGATTGTCAGTAGAATAATTTTGCCTATTATACGCCGCAGAACATTTCCAATTCCAATGGGTCTGATGCCTGGATTTTTATTTAACGCTACTATTCGACTAACCACATATGGCTCAAGACTTGTAGGGCTCATCGGTTCACTCGCGATTCGAATGGCAAAATCAGCTATTGCGCTTGCTAATCTGACTGAAGATTGACCAAATGATGATATCATGTTCCGAAAGTTCTCAGCTGTTAATCCCGAAGGACCAGCACCGCCATGAACTCTCTTAGCAGCTTGTAGGACTGTATTTTGATCAATATTTTCAAAAATCGACGGGTGATGACGGTTACAATTTTTTAATGGTGTTGTTAAAACTGCGTCTCTCGGTACATTTCCTGCTTCCGGGTGAAGATCCATTAGATGTTCTAGAACTCTCCGTCCGTTAATCTCTTCATCTAGTTTGAATACTGGGTTTTCACACCTTTCTTTTTCGAGCACTCTCATTGCTGCATTGGTATTTCCTGCCTGCATGAGCTTTGAAAATGTTTTGCATTTGTCTTGTTTCTTTTGTGACGTCCAATTTTTATTTTGTATAGCTTTGAGCTGTAGTATCTGCGCCTCACCGAATAGATTGTTGTATTGTTTCAAGTGCCATGATTCCAATCTTCTTTGTAGTGTTTTGCGAATTACTTTAATTTTTTTGTTTCAATCCTTTGTAGAATCAAATGACATATGACGATATATTCCTTCAACGCATACTGTTCTCCTTGCTCCTTTTTTGCAACCACTTCAATTTTTTGGCTTAAAATATCAATGAATTGCTTACTCGCTTCACATTGCGGAAGATGTATTAGGTTCGGACGCCATGAGATTACCGTGCCATAAATTGCTCCAATCAATTCCTCATGATTGTTCAGGTTTTGATTGTTTAATGGCAAAGTTGGTCTATCCTTTGCATCCGGTTTTTGAAACGTTTCAGTCGATGAAGTATTTTTCACTGTATTCTCGGGTCGGTATATGACATCGATAAGCTTATTTTGATTAAGCTGATTGACCATGCTTTGGCTGTTTGATGGAGGTGTATCACCCAATTGATGAGTGTCACTACCCAGCCGATGGGTATCATCGATATTCTTGTTTTGACAAAGAAAGTCTTTGACAATCCTCGGGCGGTTGCAGCAATTTGCTGCCCTGCAGTTGAGGCAAGGAGTGTCCGCCTTGACGCATTGGCAAGATATGCATTTCGCCGCTTGTCCATTGCACGTACAGCAAGGGGGATATGTCGAAGGCTTTCCACGAGGCATATGAATCCTTATTGAAAGGACTCCCTGCACTTGTCAAATTTGTGTGTTTAAGCTTGTAAGTTTTATTGTAAGTTTTATTGTTGTAAGTTTGATTTGTAATTTGCTTAGCAAAAGAACGATCGTATCGAATAAGAGGAAGGTTTGCGTAAACCTAGTATGTTGCACTCAGTATTTGTGTGTATATTAATTGTATTTACTTTAGATCTCAAATGTATGTTGTATGTTTATAAGAAACCAAAATTTTTTTAGGTTATCAAAATGCAATCGATAATATTTCAATTTTTTTTAAATAATATAAATTATTCAAAAATAAGACAGCTTAAAGGTTACCCTCTAATGGGTCCAAAGTGGCGATTCAAATTCTGATTTTTTAGTTCAACGGAAGTTGATCGTACAAATCGACTTAGAGTGGTGCGTCCTTATCGTGAATTAGAGTTCCTGGTTCTTGAATAATTGAAATAATATTTCAATTAATTTTTTTTAAGAAGAAAAGCTTTATTCACAAAGTTTACAAAGGGAATTTAACCCAAATATCATTTTGTTTGAATTACATGTTACGGGGCGTGTGCTTTAGCTAAGGCTCCTGTTGCTCGAGGCGGACGGCCTTTCCACTTGAAGAACGGTAACCCCGGATGCATATTGACGCCGCGCGGCATAGGGCAACACCGATTTCACGTGTAATGCGAGTCAAGCACTGTGCGTATGTCGTTTGGTCAGACCTCTGCGCCTGCAGAATGGCGATTCGGCGCAACACAGCACGAGAGCTTTCACTCAATCCGCCGTTTGTCGAAGCGATGAAGGGTACAAATGTGCCTCTTGCATTCTGTTGAATCCGTTCCTCATATTAAGACTTCTTTCTTGCTTCGTGGAAGTTGAACGCACTGGACGTGCTTGTACGGTAAGATTCGGCAAGGTTGTTGAAAATGCTGACGTCTATATACGTCCGCTCGAATCTACCGGGAAACAGTCCAGTACAGACGATATCCACTCGTGCGTCAAGATCTTTTGTCGTTGCACTATTGGTGAAGATGTGATCCACGCTGGGACTATCGAGTACAGGTTCGATCCCTACACCATGACAAACAGTCGTTAGATTTCGGGCAAGGATATCACGAACGATATTGTGACGAAAAATCTGCAACCCTCCACGCCGACATGAAAGGAGATGCTTCAAGCATGCAGGAGTATTGCATATGCATCTCGTGGGCATGTCAGTCGGTTCCCAAGCATACCGCATAGCCATACTATCTCTGAATTCACGTGGAAGAATATGGAAGTTTTCACGAACCGGGGGCACTATGGAAAGCCATGACGATGCACCATAAACGGACGCGTATATATATTTCAATTTTTTTTAATAATTGATTTTTTTTGAAAAAACAAACAAACAAATATAGTTATACTATAAATTTTAGTTCATTGAGTTTGCAGGTCGATGTCGAGCAGAACGAGGACCGCGAATACACATCGAAATTGAACGAGCCAACTGAATTCCAATCTTTGACCGTAATTTTGTCAATTCTTCTGAGTAGGAATGATTGTTTTTTATTGCCATCTTCTGTGCAATTCTCTGAATTAATTGTGCAGATGATTTTACTGCTCCACCGAAACATGATAACACGATAGGTGCGAAATTCGCCCTCTCTATGGCAGTTACTCTCTCTTGATACTTAGCGAATTTACGTGTTTCGTGATATGTAAAAGCAGCCCCAGCGGATTTCGAAAGGTTGGACGGAGCGAAAACGTTAAAAACGCAAGTATCAAATAAAGTTCGCTCCGAACGACTTCCATAAAAACCACAGCAGGCGATATCCAAACGTGCATCATGAGCGCGAGATGTAGATATGCGCTCGAAATGAATACTAGAATTTACTGGCAGTAGTGTTGGCTCTTTTTGCACATTATCACATATTTCTGTCAAGGTTTTAGAAAATATATCACGAATTGAATCATGTCTTATCGATGGATGACCTCCGGTGGGACAGGTAAGTGAGTGAGCCAGAGAATTATGTTCACCGCAGGGGCAATGAGAGGGCGCATCTAGTGGTAGTCTATGATATCGAGCTGCAAGTGCGTCACGAAATTCTACATTGCTAACTCGAGTCCAGCGATCACTCGTAGGATATGTGGAGAGCCATGACGAGGCACCTTTGACTTGTAGATGTTCCATAATACGTAACAAATTGTCACCAACATTAGCTACTCGATCTCTAAGCAATGACTTTTGAATATCAATCTTTGAAGTGCCTATAAGGGCAATGCGTTTGGATTGTTCAGTCCTTAAGTCCACACCGTATAAGCCATTTAAATAAGGAGTGCATATATCTTTTGAGCTTTTAAACTCTTCTATCGCAGTAAAACGTGGGTCAGCAATACCTAGACCACCTAGTCTTATCGGAAGGGAAAATAACGGCCATAAATAATCGTCGTCAGGCAATTTCAAATTAAAAAGCTTATCAAAACGCTTCTGAATGGTGTCATAGAGATCATCGAAACTACCAATTGAACAGTTTGTGGTTCTTTGCAAGTGAATCCATTTATGCTGAAGCGATCTGGTCATACTAGTATAGCTTATCTGCAAATCAAGAATACCCACGTCAGCAAGACGATTTACTAATGAGCAATAATTAGAGATCTTTTGTTCCGTAGTTTTATTTATATAATCATCTGTTCCAATAGGAGCACCGAGTACTAACGTGCCATCGACAACAATGTCGATTCCCGTTTCATTAAAAAGTTTGCGGGTACTATCTGCATTTTCGGGACTAGTTAGTAGAACGCATTTGTTGCTGTTGACATGAAATCCGAAAGCACGGCCGTAGTCACACAAGAATTTGAAAGCCTTGTAAATTTGCACAGGTTCGCCGATTAAATTGCCATCATCCGCGTACCAGAATTGGTTGATGTTATGAAACTCCTCAGTAATGTTCAATAATAATGGCAGGGTTGTTACGGCAAAAGCTGGCATAGCAAGTACATCACCTTGCGTAAATCCCTCTTGGGATTTGATGAAACTATCACCAGTTGAAAAATTTGAAGGGTTATCGTAAAAATTGTGTAGTATAGTAGACATAGAGGGACAAATGCGTGATATATTAGCGAGAGCTGCCTTTCGATTTATTCTGTTAAATGCATTATCTGCATCAACAGTGAGAAGAACTGCATCAGGATCTTTTAACAGGCATTCGCGAACTGCGTGCGTGACGCACTCCACTCCAGCTCGTTGACCAGCGCACATTTGCAACCGTCCGCACACTTCTTGAATATCATTGGAAATTATAGAAAGAATGGCTTTCGACATTATTCTCCTACTAACGTCGCCAATACCAATAGGCCTTATTCCCGATTTTTTGGATAAGGCTATTAATCTGCTTGAAGCCAATACATTTATAACATTAGTAGGCATAAGCTCAGTAGCTAAAGATTTTGCGAACGTTGACAAAACTTTAGTCAATTCAGCAGATTCGTGACCAAACTTAGTTAACATCTGTAGCCATGACTGTGCATCAATGCCGGAGGGACCTGCTCCACCTTTAACACGTTTAGCCATACGAATTATCAATTCACTATCGATTGAATCAAAAATCACAGGGTGAAAATTTGGAACTGTGATTGGGAAAGACCAGTTAACAGCATGAGGAACTAATGGGCTCGGTACAGGGTGCTTGTCGAGTAATAATTCCCGAACAGTTTTAGAACCAATCACATCCTCTGGTTGCAAAGGAACGCCATCATAAGAATCGTTGTCTAGAAGATGCATTGCTGTGTTCAGTCGAGAGCTTTCAACCAATGAGACGAATTTTTTGCGCCAATCTCTTGACTTCGAAGGTTGAATTTTTAAGGCTTTCATATTTTGAAGGGCCGAGGCTTCAGCGTATAATCCAGCATAGTCATTATTGAACCACATGTCCAATCGTCGGGATAAAGTTGATTTCAATGATTTGGGAGATTGACGAGAATTACGTTGAAGAATAAGATGTCCAAAGATGATGTACTTAGTAAAAGTTTCCGAATTAGTGAGAGAATCCCTGAATATGCGTGCAAGTTCTGATATAAATTGTTTGGACTCTGAACATTTTGGAAGTCGAAATAAGTTAGGTTTCCATTGTAATAATATTAATAATAATTATTTCCAATAATTTTTTTTTTTTTAAATTGATAAATTAATAATAATACATTTATGATTTGTCATGTTTTACAATTCTAGCGTCTGGCTACAAACGCCCTGCATGGACATTGATACTACTCGAGCCATCATTCTCGACAAACGGCATCTGTATGTGTGTATTATCTCGGCGTAATTCTGTGGTCCTTGCAAAGCATGCATTGATGCTACCTTTTTTAACACAGTGTTAGCCGCGTTTCCCAATCCACCCGTTGTTGACATAACAAATGGATGAAAATGAGCCCGCTCAATTCTGTTTATACGTTCTTTGTATTTGCCATTCTTCCTTTCCTCGTGATATACAAAGGGATTTGACATGTGACTCGTTGCATACGATGGAGCAAAACTATTAAAAATGCAAATGTCCAGGAAGGACCGCTCCGTCACATGTCCGAATAGGCCGTTACACACAATGTCTGCCCTTGCATTACGATCCCTAGTCGTCGATGTTGCTTCAAATGACGTGGTCTCGGGTACATTCTGTAATATTGGTTCTTGGATTACCCTTCGACATACTTTTTGAATTTGATTCGCAAGTTCACTCTTAATGCTATTGTGGCGTACAAATGTCATTCCTCCAGTTCTGCAAGACAGTATATGTGCGACTTCATTGCTTTTACCGCATTCACACCTTCCATGATTCGAGGTTTGCCAGTCATAACGAGCTAACAGAGCATCGTGAAACTCGCGAGTATTAAGGAACAAATCTTTAGCTCCGTGATTACTGCTGAGCCACGCCGAAGCTCCACTTTTGCTCGCGTTTTCAAAAATTGTAAATAGATCTCTGGGTGATAATTCTATTATACTTTGCCTGTATCGTACTGTCTCTCTCTTGTTACATTCTTTGATTTCTTTGTATATTTGCTTCTGCTGGGTTTCCAAGTCATCACCTATTAGACCTTTCATTGCGGGATTACAAATCTTGACCGAGTTTTCATACTCTGAACCGCACGTTCTTAATTGGTTTATGATTCCCAGCCCTCCAAAACGATTCGGGAGTGATATTATCATCTCAGCTTCGTTGTCCTGACCTATGTATCCCAGCATTTCAGGTAGTACATCATTGAACAGCTTAGAGTGGAATGGCTTTAACCACGCTTGTTGCATATAGCACGTACGTTCAATATACGATAATTTGGGTTGTATCGCCTTTGTTAGAAGTAGATAGCTAGCGAAAGCCTCCTGAGTGCTAACGCTTTGTAGTTTATCTAAAGTATTCTTCCATTTCTCAACTAAATCTGAACATTTGTTGTGCACAAAATCATATTCTCCAATAAAACTTCCTAGATATTTAACTCCATCCTTCCTCATAGCAACTCCTTGTTGAGTTAAAGCAACTGCAGCATTTTCAACTAAATCTTTATGAGCTAATAGTGTACACTTCCGGGGATTGATGAAGTATCCAAAGGATGGACCACATCTCTGTAGCTCTTTCCATATTTTTTCCAATTCTGCTATTGTGCCGACGCATCCCCCGTCATCAGCATACCAAACGTGTTTCGCACCCGGCGCCACTTCCTTTAAACGGTTGATCAGAGGAATGGACGCCAGGGCAAAAGCTGCCATTGCTAGAGGATCACCCTGCGTAAAGCCTTCGGCGGAGTGTAGTACCGTACCATTCACGACCAGATCGGATGTGCGTCCATATGTGTTATGTAGGATTTTATCCAGGGATGGACAAATATATTTTATATTTCTGAGTGCCAGATTTCTGTTTATTTGGTTGAATGCATTTTTCGCGTCTATCAGGAGTATACATGAGTCTGGTGTCTTTTCAAATGCCTCTCGCATTGTGTGAACCGCCACTTCCGTTCCACATCGCTGACCCGCACAAAGTTGAAAATTGTTACAAACAGAAGTGATATCTTTGGATACGTGGTTCAGTACTACTCGTCCAATGATTCTTCGTAATGTTTCTCCAATTCCAACTGGCCTCACTCCTGGGTTCTTATCAAGAGGTACGAGGCGGCTGACTGTGTATGCATCTAATCGTATCGGATCAATTGTGTCCATCGCTATTTTGATTGTAAATTCGCATATTTGGATAGCCAACTTGCTAGATGCATTTCCATGATGTGTCAGAAAGTTTTTCCAGCCATCCGCGTCGACTCCAGACGGACCAGCAGATCCCGTTGTAATCCTCGCTGCATGGATAATGTCAGCTGGAGTCAGGTCACTGAATCTTACGTCATAGTGTTCAACCCTGCCTTCTACATCGCCTTGTAGTACGAATTCTTCATTAACAGGTTCAGGCGTAGGATGAAGATCTTTAAGAATTGATAACACGGTTTGGTTGTCTATAATACTGTCTAAATCAAGAACACCTCGATTTTCTTTTGTATCTAGTGTCCGTGAAGCTTTACCTATCTTGCAATTTCGAACCAAGTTAATAATCCTCTTTATTTCGCATTTGGTTTTTCGACTTCCTAATTTAATTGAGTGATATTTCATTTTTTGTAAATATTCCGCTTCAGCCATGAGTTTTAGCAGATCATTATTTCTCCAAAGTGTGATTCTTCGCGCCAACGTTTTTCTTATAAAACTTGTCTTGCGACTTGGAATGCGTTGTAGAATTAGCTGGCACATTACCGTCGCCTGTTTTAGAGGATCGTAGTCAGTTCGCTTGTCGGTATTAAAGTGCGCGAAGCATTCAGTTAACATATCGATAAATTCCTTACTATCATTACAAATTGGTAAATCCATTAAATTTGGTATCCAATGCTTTAAATTATTGAATAATGTGTCGATTATATTTGCGGAGTTCTGTTGACTTAATGATCCAAAAATATGTCCGATAGCTTGTGATTGGTTTCTTGAGTCGATTTGGGATCTTAGCGTTTTTTGAGATAAAGCTGCATCTACATCTGTGGTGGCAACGATTGAGTCATTCGAGTTGTGGGTTAGACAAGGATCAACTAGTTTGCGTGTACAGTGTGGGGCTACACAGTTTAAACATTGTTTCTTTGATTTTGCACAAGGACACCGAATACAACGGGCGGCACTTGAATTACAGTTGCAACATTTGGGTATTGAGGAAGGAACACCGCGCGGCATGATGATAATAATATGTGTCAGATTATCCTTTTGTATGTTTATTGTATGTTTATATGTTGTAAATTGTAAGTAGTTAATGGGTATCAAGATAGTTTTACATTTTTCTTTTGTAATTAGCTTGAACAATGATTGCTGCTCGACACTCGTTGCTCGAAGGTTGTCGTAATATTCAATAATTAATTTTTTTTTTTTTTTTTTTTAACAACAAAATGTTTATTTATTTCCAACGACATTATCTCTACAATAATAATATCATCAATACAATTATATTACAATTATATCACCACTCTACAGTGTGATAGTTCGCAGGTCGGTTTCTTGCTGATCTGGGACCGCGAATGCACATTGAAATGCATCTTGCATGTTGCAGGCTTATCTTCTCCCGTATCCGAGTCAATTCTTGTGCGTAGATAGATTCCTTCTTGACGGCCAGTTTTCTGGATAATCTTTTTATCATTGTAGATGCCGATTTGCTCTCACCTCCTAAACTTGAATATACAATAGGGGCGAAATTTGCGCGTTCTATAATATCCACCCGTTCTTGGTATTTCGAGCATTTCCGTTGTTCGTGATACTCGAAGCTTGGTGTGGTTTCCCTGGTAAGATTTGACGGAGCGAACACGTTAAAAACGCAAATGTCGAAGAAAGCTCGCTCCGAGCGTCCACCATAGAAACCACGGCAAGATATATCCAGTCGTGCTTCACGATCAGTCGTCGTTGATCTTCTCTCAAAGTGAATGCTTGGATCCACTGATCTGAGTAGCGGTTCGATTTCAACGCCGTCACATATTTGGGTGAGCGATTTTGCGAGAATATCGCGGGTTGCGTCGTGTCTTATCGACGGATGACCGCCATTGGGGCAGGAAAGGCAATGTGCCAGTGAGGTCGACGAACCACATGGGCAAAGGGAGGGGGCATCTTTGGTTAGAGTGTTGTACCGTGCGGCAACAGCATCACGAAATGTTGTATTGTCTATTCGAGTTTGTGACTCTCTTGTGGGGAACGCAGAAAGCCAGGAAGATGCGCCTTTTATCATTGTGTGTTGAATAATCCGTCTCTTTATGATATCATATGTAGGAAGTTGGGCTAGCAAAGAGGCCTTGTATTGTGTTTTCTTCCGCCTGTGAACTTCGTTGGCTCGGAAATCTTGCTCTAGTTTAAGTTCCATTCCTTGTAATCCATTTAAATAAGGTTCACATAGATGTCCAGAATTTTCACATTCAACGCCAGCACTCATATATGGATCGATGATGCCGAGGCCACCACAATGTAGGGGTAAAGAGATGAGAGGCCATAGCGATCCATCCGAATCATCGAGGCCGAATATGTTGTCCGAGGAGGATCTGATGGATTCCCGCAACGGGGCAAACCAATCTGATGAGCATTGAGTTGTTCTTTGCGTGTGAAACCACTTGTGCTGTAACGCTTTAGTGAAACAGGCATATGCTATCTGCAGATCTAAAATTCCCACATCGGCTAATCGTTCGACCAAGTTGCAAAACTTGTCTACTTTTGATTCTACGACCTCGTATACGTATTTGTCTACTCCAATGGGTGCGCCTAGTATCACAATTCCGTCCGTTCGGACTTCTACATTTGTTCCGTTAAATTGTTGGCATGTGTTAGCTTCTTCCATTGTTGGCGTAAATATTGAACATTTCTGGGGATTTACGTGAAATCCAAACGCTGGGCCAATTTTACACAGTAGATCGTATGCAGCTCTGATTTGGATAGGAGAACCAATCAAGTTGCCGTCATCGGCGTACCAAAGTTGCCGAACTTGAGGGAACTTTGTGGAAATGTGATGTATTATTGGCAGTGTGGCGATCGCAAATGCGGGCATGGCTAGGACGTCACCTTGTGTAAATCCTTCTTGTGATTTAACGAATTCGCCTCCGACAGATAGATTAGAAGGGTGGTCGTAAAAATTATGCATGACTATAGAAAGCGACGGACATATTCGATCAATATTGCAAAGGGCCGCCTCTCTATTAATTCTGTTAAATGCGTTGTCGGCATCAATTGATAGAAGAATATGATTCGGATTGTTTGTAAGTTCATTGCGGATGGCTCGTGTAACGCATTCCACGCCAGCTCGTTGGCCTGCACACATTTGACTTCTTCCACATACCTGCTGTATGTCTTCCGAGACCATGGATAATATAGCCTTCGTCATTATTCTTCTGCTAACATCACAGATTCCTATTGGTCGAATTCCAGTTTTCTTTGTTAATGCGATTAGCCTGCATGATGTTAGAGCCTGTGTAATGTCCATTGGTATGCGCTCTGTCGCTAATGCTCTTGTGAATGAGGCTATGGCCTCAGCAAGTTCATCTGATTCTCTCCCGAATTTTGAGAGCATATGTGTCCAGGACTGTGCGTCAATTCCTGAGGGACCTGCTCCACCTGTGACACGTTTGGCCATACAGACTATTAGTTTCTTGTCTATGGAGTCAAAAACCACGGGATGAAAGCTATGTGGCGGGATAACATGATTCCAGTCAAGAGCATTACTGTTTAATTTTGCTGCAATGGGATGTTTGTCGAGGAGTAGCTCTCGAACGGTCGTAGGACCGATCATGTCATCAGGATTTAGTGGGGTTCCGGTTGTTGCATCTGTGTCTAGCAAATGCATCGCTCCATTTAATCTTCCACTCACTACCAGACTGGTGAAATTCCTGCGCCAATCGCGTGATGTACTGTTTGGTCTTTTACGTCGACTGAATTCTTGCAAGATATACGCTTCCGTGTAAAGAGATGTAAACTCGTTTTTTAGCCAAAGGTCTAATCTTCGAGACAGTATTACTTTGAGGGTCTTATGGGAGGTGCGAATATCTCGTTGGAGAATCAAATGTCCGATTACAATGGCTTTTGTAAAAGATTCCTGTTGAGACCAAGATTCCCTATATATACGGGCAAGTTCTATTATAAAACGTTTCGACTCCGCACACCTAGGTAATCTGAAGAGATTTGGCTTCCAGTGAACCACTTGCTCAAAGATGTCGGTAATCGAGAGTGTGATTGGAGTTTTGTCTGTTTCTCCCGTAGCTTTCTGGATTTGTGTCTGGTCGGCTCCTGACCTTACGGTGCCGCTTATTGGGCAGCTGAGGATCTTGTTTCCGCAATTGGGAGCCCGGCAGTTACTGCATTTTGTATCGGTCTTTGCGCATCGGCATCCTTTACATTTCGCTGCCGGTCCATTGCACGTGCAGCAAGGAGTTACCGAAGAGGGTTTCCCTCTAACCATGCCGATTGTATTATCTCTGATTGTTGCGGCGGACTCGTTGATATTCCGTCTGCTAGACAGAGCCCCTGTATCCCGGGATGATCGCGTTTGTATAGACGAAGTTTCTCGGGAATGGGCAGTAGATACACACTTCCCTTTGTAGAGAAACCAGAGCCCTTATACCCTGGGATGGTTTGTTAAACTGTTAGTTTTCGTGCGAGTGTGTACCCCGGGAAGTACCCTGGGCGTACGATCCTTTATATTTCCTTGCCCCTTACGCTCGCTTCGCTAGCTCTGTTATCAGAACGGTGCACATTAATTGTAAGTAGTTAATGGGTATCAAGATAGTTTATATGTATGTTATTTTATTGTAAGAATTATAATAACGAAGACTTATGCAATAATTTTTTTTTTTTTTTTAAAAAAAAATGCAATAATTAATAATAATAATAATATTTTTTTAAGATTATAACAATTTATTAAAATTTTAATTGTACAATTAAGGTTCCCACAAATGGGCCTCTATACATTTGAAATAGTGGTATAAATACCATATCATAAACATATTACTCTGATAAAACACGTCCTGCTCGAAGATACGAAGTCCGCTGAATCTGAACACCTGGACATCTAAGCAAATCATTTATTTTCTTTATTAGTAAAACATAAAATTAAAGGTAACCCTCTAATGGGCCCTATTTGTCAATTCAAAAAATAATAATTATCTGTATGTGTAGTTATGCAAAAACTGGACGATGAAACGCCGATCTGGATCCTCTACTGCACCGGGATACCATCCTTGCGAGACGGACGCCTATTCTACAACGCAGCGTTGAAATTACATCCGAATACTTAACCTCTGCTCTTTCGGCGATAGTATTCGCGATTTTTTTCAGAAGACTTTCCGTGCCCTTACCTGCACCTCCAGAGTTCGAACAACAGGAATGAAAGATGCTCTTTCAATTTCGGTTATTCTTTCTAGATATTTATTTCTTTTTCGGCTTTCGTGATACTCAAAACACGCACTCGGATTCCTTGATAAATTCGACGGCGCGAGCGCATTAAAAATGCAAACATCTATTAAAGTACGTTCCGTCTTGTCACTAAACAATCCGTTGCATGATATGTCCAATCTCGCTTCTTTATCCTTAGTAGTTGTTTGTTTCAAGAAAGTTACATTTGAAGAAACAGGCGCCAGTCAAGGTTCGATTTGTACAGATGGACATATCTCAGTAAGCGTGTATGCTAAGAAATCCCGTACCACGTCATGTCTCATAGATGGAAGTCCACCAAGTGAACACGAAAGCGAGTGCGCCAGAGAATTTACTGTACCACATTGACAATAGGACGTAGCGCTTTTTGGAAGAAAACCGTATCGCGCCGCCATAGCGTCTCGAAATTCATCGTTGCTTAGCCTTGAATTCCTTTCATGCGATGGATAAACTGAAAGCCATGATGATGCACCTTTGACTGACGAGTGTTCTATTGACCTTCTCAATAAATGATTGCAATTATCGAGAATATTATTGCGATTAATTTTACAACTGGAGATATTTTGAGCGCGGATTAGTTTAATTATCGTATCTTGTTTTCCTTTTAGTGATTCGCCGGAGTATATATTATTTATATATTATTATTCGCCGGTTTATATATTATTATTAATAATAATATATAAACCGAGGGTTTTTGTGCGATATTGCTGAAATTATCAACCTTAATTTTCTGCGAATAGCGACTTTCTTCCAGTAATTCAATAAATTATTTTCCCTCCAGGTTAACATTATTTTTGTTAATCTTGATTCCGTTATTAATTGTCGACTGAATATCAGCTATATGATCGATATTATTTTTATTAAAATTGCAACCTATTTTAGTTAAAGGTATGGATACGAGTGACACTGCTCTTTTTGAGCATCTAGAAGCTTTACAATTTGTACAATTTTTATGTGCTTTTCTACATTTGCAAGATTTGCATATTGCATTAGGTCCATTACACTTGCGGCAACTTATCTCGGTAGACGGAATCCCTTTAGGCATATATTTTGTTCAAACCTCTAGAATCTTTCGAATTAATAATGAGTGAAGACAAATACGAGCAACGAGCGACTGCGAGCCTGCGGGCGTAAAGCAGTCGAGGACTTTAAGCAGCAAATTTCAGTAGAGCAAATTTCAGTAGATTGTATGTTATTTATTGTGTTAATTTATCTCTCAAATTTTTTTGGTCCAAAATTCTAAAAAAGTTCTAACTCTTCTCTCTCCCACCCTGTGTCCATTCAGTCCGGTGTTCCACAAGGCTCCGTATTAGGCTCTATGCTTTTCTCTCTTCTTCTCGGTGAAAGTGAGATTGTGTACTATGGGGATGATCGATATGGCAGAAGTGGAGATTGGAGAGACGTTTGTAAATAGAAGAAAGACAGTTAGAGGCAGAAATGCCGATATCGTGTATGCCATGTACGAGTGCGTGATCATAGATTAGAATGTCATCGGCGTATTGCATGACCTTAAAGGAGTAAGGTTTGATAAACGGAGATAGATCGCCAAGCAGAAGAGAGAAAAGCAGGGGACCTAGGACTGAACCTTGTGGGACCCCGCAAAAAATAGGGATGGGAGGGGAGGATGACGAATTAGAACAGACGCGAAAGGAACGGTCGGATAGATATGAAGCGAACCATGCTACGGAGGAGGAAGAAAATCCGTAATCATAACGAAGGCGAGAAAGGAGGACGGAGTGGTCGACAATGTCGAATGCGGAGGAGAGGTCGAGGGAGATGAGAACACTATATAGAGCCTTGTCTCGAGAAATGAGTAAGTCGTTGTACACTTTTATGCATGCGATTTCTGTCGAGTGATTAGAGCGGAAAGCGGATTGGAAAGGATGGTACAGATTGGATGAGGAGAGATAAGCGTTGATTTGTATTAAGATGAGGCATTCTAAGAGCTTAGAAAGAGTAGAGAGTAGTGGAATGGGGCGATTGCTAGAAGGAAGGGAGGGGTCGAGCGATTGTTTCTTAAGGAGGGGACGAACGATTACGAATTTTCAGTGTGAAGGGAAGATACGATTGCGGATGGACGAGTTAACAAGGTTGTGAGAAATGGGGATATCGATGAGCATATAGATTTTAATATGTGAGTAGGCAGGGGATCGGCAGGTGAGATTTTGTTGGGCAAGGACATGAGGACAGATGATATTTCTGTAGGTGAGACAGGGAGAAGATGAAAGAGTTCCGGAAGGATGAGAGTAGACTGGGCAGAGTGGGATTGGATGGAGACCGGGTGTGGGAGATCAGCGTGGATACTTTAGTCTAAAGAAATGACGAATAATCATTGGCATTGATGTTGCACGGCGAAGTGGGGCGAGCAAGGATTGAGTTAAAAGTATGCCGGAGAGTCTTAGAGTTATTATTATTATTATTATTATTAAATACAACAGCAGCAAAAGAGCGTAGAGCTCGTACAGGCTGGGTACAGGGTTAAAAAAATATATCAATGAAAATCCGATTGTTTTAAGTTAGTACATTCTTCAGATTTCTCTTGAAGGACAAAATACTGGAGGCCGAAACCACTTGACTTGGTAGCTTATTCCAGCTTTTCCACGTTCGGTTGACAATTGTGTTAAATCTTCTTCGTGGACGAATGTGGGTCTTTAACGTGAGGTGATGTTTCCTCAATCTGTTTGAATTTCGAAGTTCGAACAGTTTGCGACAATTTAACAAGAGTTAAATGAAGTGATGATTTTATGCTGCCAAAAGAAGTTGCATTTGGTACGTAGTAGGTTGAGATGAGACCGGCGAAGAGCATGATATGAATCACGGAAATACGGAGTGATCGAGCCGAAATCACGTCTGAGAGAGCGGTGATAGACTCGAAATGCATGGTGGAGTCGACGCTTTGAGAGTAGGCATTGGATGTCAAACCATTGGGCACGGTGCAAGCGACGGTGTGGGTGAGACTTGAAGAGCAAGAGTATATCGAGAGTAGATGTGAGTTCAGAGTCGAAAAGAAGGGCGAGATCGTGAGGAGATGAATATGTTATTGTGGGTAATGAATGAGACGATTTGAGTAAGGCAGAGCGGAAAAGGGAGAGGTCAAGATTTCTCCAAGGGCGACGTAGGATTGTAGGTGTGTGAGGAGGGGTGTGGTTGCGAGTGAGATCAAGGGTGATAAGAAAATGATCGGATAGACCAGGATCAGAGATGGACAGTGAGGTGTAGGCAGCAAAATGATCGGGACAGCGATGATGTCGAGTGCCCCACCAAGTATATGTGTGGGGGCAGTGGAGATTAGTTTGTAATTGTAGTTGGATAGAATGTTGATAAACCGGATCGAATCCCTGGAAGAGGGGCGGTCTAGGCGGATATTGAAGTCGCCTGGAACGAGTGAATGTATTGAGGACAAAGAACAATGGGAAAGGAGGTCAGCGAGTTCGGTAAAAAATAAGGCTGTAGGAGCTGATGAACCAGGACGGTATACAATAGCGAGATCTAGAGTGATCGGGTTAGAATAACGACAAGTGAGCAATTCAAAAGAGCACGGAATGAAAGGGGGATCGATTTGACGAAGAGACGCGTGGTGACGCGCGAATGTTACGATGCCGCCATGGTTAGAGAATTTAGAAGGGCATGAGCTGAGGAGGCGGTCGGATTCGACTAGGGAGCAACCGGCAGAGAGCAGACGGCGAATGGAAAGGTCGTCGGAATCTGAGTGCCAGGATTTGGTGAGGCAGAAGAGATTAATGTATTGCTTGGTGAATAGGTTGAGGATATGATCGGATTTATTGAGAATAGATCTTGTGTTGAGGAGACCGAGGCGGAAACCGTGTGCTGTGTCGAAAGAGTCTAGTGGAGAAGACACATAGGAGAGATGGAGCGCCATCGAATTTTCGGACGGGTATGGACAACTTGAAAATTTCCTTCTATGTTTCGGATGGAGAGTGATGTTTCGCCGTTTTCCTCGCGACGGTGTTTTTCGATGCGGGCAGAAGAGATTTGAGAGATTTCAGAAGGGGCGCGATTGGGGAAAATTCGAGTGGTTGAAGATGACATGAGTTTGAATCGTTGAGAGAGGACCGAAGACGCGTGAGAGCGATGCTTGAAAACAAGCATCGATTTGTCTTCGATTTCTCATAAATTTAACTTCCATGTTATGCAATATGCTGATGACATTCTCATTTATGCTCATGCACCTGTTTACCGTATTCACGATCTTAGTGTTTCTGCTTCCTACTGTCTTGTCTCAATTTTAATCATTTTTCTTCCCTTGGCCTGTCTCTGAATCATGATAAATCCAAAATTATGTGGATCCTACCTCGACGCCTCGGCTTCGAACCTTCCTCCGTATCATTAAATTCTATAATTCTTCCTTTCGTTGATAATCTCGTTTTCCTAGGCTTCCATTTTGACAACAGACTTTCACTTAAACCTTTCGTTAGAGATAAATTACGCTCATCTACCTTGATACTTCGCAACCTCCGTCAAGTTCGTAGATTGATCGATTTCCCTTCTTGTATGACTCTCATATCATCTCTCCTTTTTTCTAGACTCGATTATTGTCTTAGTCTATTTTCCAACTCACCTAAATCCACTCTTCTTCCCCTATAACGCATCGTCAACGCAGCTGTCCGAATTCTGCTCCGTCTTCGTCGTTTTGATCATACATCCTACCATCTTGCTTCTCTCGATTTGCCTACAATTTATTGTCGTGTTCATATTCGTCTTCTTATCGTTGCTTTCCGCCTTGTAACTTTTCATACCCCTTCATTTCTCAACCTTCCTTTTCTTGATAATTCTCGTCCTGTTTACTGTTCCTTGCGTTCCTGTAATTCGCTTCTTTTACATGTTTCAAACTACTCTACCTCCTTTGGACTCCGCTCCTTCCTGGTGTCTGATCCTCTATCGTGGAACAATCTGCCCATTCATATGCCAATCAACTTCCCTGCAGTGCTTCAAACGACAAATCCGATCCCATTTTTACAATTTGTCTGCTTGACTTTTTCATTTTTGTTTGTGGACTTGTAAGCGTACAGCTTGTACGCATTTGCCACATTAAATAAATTTGTATTATTAAAAATTTTATGTTTATTATTTCTCAAACTTTTTATGGAATGTATGTTATTTATTGTATGTTAATTTATCTCTCAAACTTTTTTGAGTCCAAAAATTGTATGTTTATTATTTCTTAAACTATTTTATAATATTTTTTTAATTAGAATAATTTTTTTTAGCAGTAACTTAAGATTTTTTTAAATAATAATTATTATTTCAAGCAAACATTGGCTATCTATTCTGTTGATCAAAAATGATCGTGAACAGGTTTTCCATACGAAGAGCGTGACGCTCTTAAACAGACAGATGCAGCACGAGCCAAGGCATATGAAATTTTCTCTCGTTTTTTATTATTTGGGGATGTGGGAGTTCTCGTTTTGGGCTTAATTTTGACGCTTTTTGCTTCATTATCCTATTAGATTCCTGACTTGATCCTCCTGAAGACGAAAAAATTAAAGGACTGAAATGCGCCTGTTCTAAACTTGAAATTCGCTCTCCATACTTCGATATTTTCCGTTTTTCATTGTATTCAAAGTCAGCCTTACACTCAGTTTGGGAGTTAGGGTGAGCATGCACATTAAATATCGCGACATCCAAAAATGTCCGCTCAAACCGGCTTCCGAATAGTCCACTCAGTCGGTCATGACAGGGCATGCGTAATATCAAATCCGGCACCGCAAGGGCACTTATTTGCCATTGAGTTTGGTTGCCAGTCATATCGTACTGCAACAGCGTCTTGAAACTCCCTCGAAGTTAGAAATATACTAACTAGGTCATACGCTGGATTCAGCCATGCCGACGCTCCAGTTGTATTGCCGTTTTTAAGAATCGAAGCAAGATCCCTCTCCGAGGATTGGATGAGACCTGATGAAATATGAGCCCATCTGCTAAAATTGGAATGTCGGATGTGGCTCAGCAAATCTCGTAGATAATCCAGAAGAACAGAATTTTGACAGCTATTCCTATAAAGCTCAAACATCTTTAACGATTTCACGTAATCCACATTTCCTCTTTCGGTTGGGTATAAATTCCGAGTCCACCAAATTTGAACGGAAGTGTAATTAGTATTCTATCTTCCTCTCCAATCGGTCCGGTACCTAACATATGAGGTAATAAGTGCTCGAACAACCGCCAACGAAAGTTTTCAAATCAACTGTTTGTGGTTTTGCAAGTTCTGAATAAATAAGTCTGTTGGTGTTGATATGCTTTTGTCAATAGAATATAAGCCGAGAATGCGTTGATTGATGCAATCTCATGAAACTGATCAAGTGACTTATTCCAATCGTCGATCGTTTCCTTTACTCGTGAATTCACGTATTCGCCGATAACTATAAAGCTTCCTAGGTATTTGGCACCATCTTTATGTATAGGTACGGCATCGTCTGCAAATCGCTTTAAATTAGTCCCCAGCTCTACGTCGTGTGTGAGAAGCGTGCATTTTGTAGGATTTACAAAGTATCCATAATTCGGGCCCAACTGCTTGACACATTCCCACACTTTTAAGAGGTCATCGATTTTTCCGACATGCTCCATCGTCTGCGTACCAACAGTGGGTAGCTCCAGGTGCAATTTTACTCAATCTGTCAATTAGGGGCATTGATGCAGCAGCGTAAGCAGCCATGGCTAGCGGATCTTCTTGTGTGAATCCTTCAGCCAACAATAGCGTTATATTATCGACAGTAAGAATTAATGGTTGCCCATACTTGTTATTTAATATCGTCGATAAAGCTGAACATATATATTTCATGTTTGTTAGAGCCATTTCTCTGTTAACACAATTAAATGCGTTTCTTGCATCTAACAATAGCACACAATTGTCGGCCGATTTTTCAAACGCTGTTCGGACTAAATGGACAGCGATTTCGGTACCACATCGTTGTCCAGCGCATATTTGAAAACTCCCACAGACTGCTGTCAGATCATTTTTGATGCGTGAAAGTAAAGCACGACCAACTATTCTTCTCACTACCTCACCAATTCTAATTGGTCTGACACCAGGCATCTTGTTTAATGGTATCAAACGGCTTACTGTATATGCCTGCAGCAGGGATGGCTCAATAGATTCAGTCGATATCTTAATTGCGAATTAACATATCTTATCGGATAGAAGGTAAGAAGTATTACCAAAGGATGTAAGAAAATGTATCCAACCATCAGAGTCTCCTCCAGACGGACCAGCAGATCCGCGTGTTAGTTTTGCTGCTGTTATAACTTCCTCTGGCGTCAAATCATAAAATAGTGAGGCGTGATGTTGCACGCATCCATCCAACCTATTCCTAAGCATCAGGCTCTCAGACGCCGACGCGTTAGTAGGATGAAGCTCTCTTAGTTTTTGAAGCACGGTAATACCGTCAAGTTCCGTTCCTAATGACAATATTCCACCACCAGACTGTTGTTTTAATAATCGCGATGCTTTGCTGATTTTTCCAGATTTAATAAGATTGACAGCCTTTTTTGTATTTGATGTGGACATGTTCCCATCTTTTTCTAGTCTACTTACCCGACACTTTCGAAGAAATCGCGCTTCTGCCAGTAACTCATTAATTTTTCCCCCTCTTCAAAGTAGTATTCTCCGTTCCTGTGTTTTCCTATTTAGGTTAACTTTCCTTGTCGGAATTATCTGCAAAAGAATTTGACATAGCACGATGGCCCTTTTTAAAGGATCATTTTGATCTATTCTTGCTTTATCAAAGTCATCGAAACACGTTGTAATCAGTCCAAGAAGTTCCTTGCTTGCACTACACATCGGTAATTTAAAAAGATTTGGACACCATTGGAATATTTCGTCGTACACAATATCAAGTGAGCATTTTTCCAAATTTCTTTCTGACACGGATATTGGATCCTGTGGTGCTCGTACGTTCGAGGGTTTAAGCTCCTGTACAATTTGATACTCGTTGTTACCGTGATTGCTGAATTTCTGAACACATTGAGTTTTGCGCAGGCAGTTTAGAGCTGAGCAATTAAGACATGTTTTATTCGATCTCGCTCACCGACACCTCAAGCATTTGTCATCCACGCCATTGCACGAACAACACTTTTGTATCGAAGAGGGGATGCCTCGTGGCATAAGTGTTCGACGGCCGGAGCCCTTCTATTCTTTTATCTTGGGATGACTCTTGTATGGTTTATTGTGATTGTGTTTAAGCTTGTATGTTATTTATTGTATCGTTATATGTATTGTATTGTATTGAATTTAGTAAATATCCTTGAAACACCGTATTGTAAGAATGTAATTATTAATTTAACAGCCATGAAAGTTCAAAATCATTGTAAGTAATTTTAATCAGCAACTTTTTCAAAGTTGTTGGTTGTCATCAAAGGTTGTCGTTGGTTGTCGTCGAAGGTTGTCGTTGGTTGTCGTCGAAGGTTGCAATGAAAATTGTGTATATTAATTGTAATTAGCGCTGATTATTGTAATTAGTGTATTTACTATAGATCTCAAACTTTTTAAGGTCATTTAATAATAATGGTATAATTAATAATAATTGCTATAAGAAGCGGATTTTAATAATTTCAGTATGCTTGAAACATAACTCTATTATTTCCGTCGAATTATACTGGAAAAATTTCACATCAATACTGCAAAGAAATTGATGCATTGCAATAAGTCTAACTATATTTTCTAAAGATATAATTTATTTACAGTATAATATATTAAAATTGTCTTAACTAAATAATAAAATCTTGATCTTTGTTATATCCCATAAAATTCTTAGCCAGTTTCACTTCTCCCAGATTATATGTGAAACGCTCTTGTGTAACGGGAGGCTCGTAGACAGTTTGATTCCGCTCTGACAATCGATAATAATAATTTTGTTTTAAGTTTCGACAGTTCTATGTTGTAGTCGGAATGTTTGAGTGTGGCTATCTTTGTTGAAATTCTTTGAAGAATACTCTATGCGCTTTTACCTATTCCGCCAGAAGTAGAAAATACCAATGGAGAGAAATAATCGTTTCCACTAATCGTATTCTTTCAAAGTACTTTTTTCCACCGAATTATACTGGAAAAATTTTACATTAATACTGCGAAGGAATTGATGCAGTGCAATAAGTCTAACTATATTATAAAAATAATAATTGGTGTTTCAAATGATTTCAATATTTGTTGCAATCATTGCAACATTTGCTGCAGTCATTTGTTGCAATCATTTGCAGCGATCATTTGAAAAAAAATTGGCAAATGTGTGCCAGCGTTTGCTTACATGACCACAACAAAACAAGACTGTGAATCAGGTGTCGAGAAGGTGTGAACGGAGGAGGTGTTTGAATGTGATAAAGGAGGGAGCGCGGCGGACGTCGAGAGGGAGTTGATTCTAGGCGAGTGAGGCGGTGACGAGGAAGGATCGGAGACCGTAGTTATTGGAGTAATTAGGAACGTGGAGTAAGAGGGTATGACAGGAACGAAGCGATAGCGAGGTGGGGCGAGTATCGTCTAAGAAAGGAAGGTTGATGAACGATGGATATCCGACAGCGATGAGACGAAAAGTAACCAGAAGAAGGCGGAGTTTGATGCGGATTTGGATGGTGGGTCAGGAGAGTTGGACAAGATATGTGGGTGTGGTCGACGCGACGGAGACGAAAGAGCACTCGAACGGCGGTGTTGATTATTCGTTGTAGGGGTTGGATGATGGATTTTTGAGAATTGGCGAAAAGGCTAAGGCAGTAATCGATTTTAGGGAAAAGAAACGATGAAAGAATATACATACAAGAACGGAAGTCGATAGGGGGCGTACATGGCGGATGTCACGGAGAATTAAGTTAGACGAGCGGATCTTGTCACGGACGAATGATTTAATGAAAAACGGATTTTTTTAACGTGGCAAATGCGTGCCAGCGCACGCTTACATGACCACAACAAAACAAAACTTGAATCAGGTGTCGAGAAGGTGTGAAAGGAGGAGGTGTTTGAATGTGATAAAGGAGGGAGCGCGGCGGACGTCGAGAGGGAGTTTATTCCAGGCGAGTGAAGCGGCGACGAGGAAGGATCGGAGACCGTAGTTGTTGGAGTAATTAGGAACGTGGAGTAAGAGGGTATGACATGAACGAAGCGATAGCGAGGTGGGGCGAGTATCGTCTAAGTAAGAAAGGTTGATGAACGATGGGGAGCCGACAGCGATGAGACGAAAAGTAACGAGAAGAAGGCGGAGTTTGATGCGGATGTGGATGGTGGGCCAGGAGAGTTGGGCAAAATATGTGGATGTGTGGTCGAAGCGACGGAGACGAAAGAGCACTCGAACGGCGGTGTTGATTATTCGTTGTAGGGGTAGGATGATGGATTTTGGAGAATTGGCGAAAAGGCTAAGGCAGTAATCGATTTTAGGGAAAAGAAGCGATGAAAGAAGAGACATACAAGAACGGAAGTCGATAAGGGGCGGATACGGCGGATGTCACGAAGAATTAAGTTAGACGAGCGGACCTTGTCACGGACGAAGGGTTTAAGGGAACGGTGATCATCGAAATGGAAGCCTAAAAAGTGAGATTGTGGACTATAGGAATGATCGATGAGACAAAAGATACAATGGGAGGAGATATGCTTGGTTTACGGGGAAGGATCCACATTATTTTGGACTTAATGAAAAGGTGATCATCAAAATTGAAGCCTAAGAAAGTGAGATTGTGTACTATGGGGATGATCGATATGGCAGAAGATACAGTGGGAGGAGATATGTTTGGTGTTCGGGGAAGGATCCACATTATTTTAGACTTGTCGGGGTTTGGAACGAGATGGAGATTGGAGAGACGTTCGTAGATAGAAGAAAGACAGTTGGAGGCAGAAATGCCGATATCGTGTATGCGATTTTGGGGTGCATGAGCATAGATGATGATGTCATCGGCGTGTTGCATGACGTTAAAGGAGGTAAATTTGATAATCGGAGAGAGATCGCCAAGCAGAAGAGAGAAAAGCAGAGTACTTAGGACAGAACCTTGTGGGACCCCGCAAAACATAGCGATGGGAGGAGAGGATGATGAATTTGAGCAGACGCGAAAGGAACGGTCGTATAAATATGATGCATACCATGCTACGGATGAGGAAGAAAAGCCGTAATCATAGCCAAGGCGAGACAGGATGACTGAGTGTTCAACAATGTCGAAGACGGAGTAGAGGTTCAGGGAGATAAGAACACTATATAGAGTCTTGTCTCGAAAAATGAGTAAGTCGTTGTAAACTTTCATGCAAGCGATTTCTGTGGAGTAATTACGGCGGAATGCGGTTTGAAATAGAGGGTACAGATTGGATGAGGAGAGATAAGCGTTGATCTGTATTAAGATGTCGCGTTCTGAGAGCTTAGAAGGAGTAGGGAGTAGTAAAATGGGGCTATAGCTAGAAGGAAAGATGGGTTGAGTGATTGTTTCTTAAAGAGGGTACGAACGATTGTGAATTTCTGGTGTAAAGGGAAGATAAGACTGCAGATGGACGACTTAACCAAGGTTGTGAGAAAAGGGGATATCGATGAGCATGTAGATTTAAGTATGTGTGTTGGCAAGAGATCGGCAGGTGAGGTTTTGTTGGGCAAGGACATAAAGTCAGATGAGACTTCGTTAGGTGAGACATGGAGAAGATGAAAGAGTTCAGGGAGGATTGGGCTTAGCTGTTCAGAGTGGGATAGGACTGAGAATGGGGTGTGAGAGAAACGTGGATACGTTGACCCGGAGAAATGACGAATAATAATGGTGATTGATGTTGCAAGGCAAAGAGGAACGAGCCAGGATTGAGTTAAAAGTTTTCCAGAGAGTCTTAGAGTTGAATGAAGTGATGATTTTATGCTGCCAGAAGGAGTTGCATTTTGTACGTAGTAGGTTGAGATGAGACCGGTAAAGAGCAAGATAGGAATCACGGAAAGACGGAGTGATCTTGCGGAAATCACGTCTGAGAGAGCGGTGATAGACTCGAAAAGCATGGCGGAGTCGACGCTTTGAGAGTAGGCATTGGATGTCAAACCATGGGTCACGGTGCAAGCGACGGTGTGGGTGAGACTTGAAGGGCAAGAGAATATCGAGAATGGATCTGAGTTCAGAGTCGAAAAGAAAGGCGAGATCGTGAGGAGATGAATATGGTATTGTAGGGTATGATAGAGCCGATTTGAGTAAGGCAGAGCGGAGAAGGGAGAGGTCAAGATTTCTCCAAGGGCGACGTAGGATTGTAGGTGTGTGAGGAGGGGTGTAGTTGTGAGTGAAAACAAGGGTGACGAGAAAGTGATCGGATAGACCTGGATTGAATATTGACAGTGAGGTTTAGGCAGCAAAATGATCGGGAACAGCGATGATGTCTAGTGTTCCGCCAAGGATATGTGCTGAGACAGTGGATATTCGTTTGTAATTGTATTTGGATAGAATGTTGATGAACCGGATGGAATCGGTGGAAGAGGGCGGTCGAGGCAGATGATGAAGTCGCCAAGACTGGTTGAATGGATTGAGGACAAAGAACAGTGGAACAGAAGGTCAGCGAGTTCTGTAAAAGTAAGGAGGTAGAAGCAGATGAACTAGGACGCTTTACAGTGGCGAGATCTAGAGTGTTCAGGTTAGAAGAACGACAAGTAAGCAGTTCAAAATAGCAAGGACAGAAAGGGGAAGTGATTTTGCGAATAGACGTTGTGTGACTTGTGAATGCGACAATGCCGCCATGATTAGAGAATTTAGAAAGGGATTTGCTGAGGGGGCAGCGGATTCGACTAGTGAGCAACCGGCAGAGAGCAAACGGCGGATGGAGAGATAGTCAGAAGCGGAGTGCCAGAATCCGGTGAGGCATTTGAAATATTTGTTGCATTTATTGCAACAAATGTTGCAATCATTTGAAAAATAATTATGATTATTTATTTGTGAGCTGAATCCTCACACAAATCTACTCTTTATTATTTTATTGCTTCTTCCATATTTGATTCCTTTAATATTTAAATTTTATTTTGTTGAGACAATTTCATTCTTGTGTAGCCTCGTTACTTATATGGGACTTTGCATATAGTTGAATTCTATAAATTAATTATTGTTTAGCCCACTATGATAGCACAAATTTACTTTTTTTATTTTGCTCCTTTTTATTGTTTGACATCATTTTTATTTGTTTTTTCGATATATTTGTTTAGTCAATCTACAAACACTCGCCTAAACTAATTATTTTATATTTGTATGTACATACATGTTGTGTTCACTTTATATTTTAGAGTTGATTGGTTATAATATAACTTTATAAAATATATTTTTTCAGATCATTTAGATAAATCATTTATTTTATATTTCTTACTAACGTAATAATATTAATAGCATTATTTTTATATTTCCGATTTAAATTATTTCAGAATGAGTCGCCGTTTTTCTCACAGTCGTGGTGCCGGTGGTTTCAATCGTGGACGCGGGTTAGTAATTGTGCTTTGCATCAATTGATTTTAACATTTCTACCTTACCTTTGATTTTTTTAAATGCTGATCTACCATATATGCAACGCAAAATTTCTGATATTATTAAATAATCAGATCAGCTTAGTGATTTTACGTATTTTATATTATTTATGAATTAAAAATAATGCTAAATAAAAATAAAATGATTAAATAATAAATAATTGTTATAAGATTTTATATAAATTATATCAAGTTTAAATAAAAAATTGAAATTTAAAGTAAAAGTCAATTTTTATGAATTTACTAATAAATAACAGACAATGTTTCAGAATAAAGATTAGTGGTCATCAGGAAGCAATGATGACCTCAAAAGTAGGCACGGTTATAGTTAGTGAAGACTTCCTTACAAAAGCAAATTCTGGGCATACCCAACGAACCCTAATACTACCTTTAGCTGTCCTAGGTCTGTGTTGATTTTGTAAAGCAATCGCGAATACTGCGAATGTGTGTATTAATTTTGACTTAAACCGAATCAAAATTGCAGTTAAAAAATATTGTTTGCTGAAATTCTTATAGCAATATTTGCATTTTTGATTTTGTGTCTTTATAGAAAGCGTAGTAATGGATTCATTAGTCCAACAGCAAAACCAGTATGGGACAGTGAAGATCTTATACCGTTTCAAAAGAACTTTTATCGCGAACATTCAGCTGTTACAAATAGAAGTCCCGTAAGTGCATTTATGTTAAATTATTGTACTACATTGATAATTATTAATAGGCTCAATTAGAAGAGTTTATGAAATCTTGTCGAATGTCTTTCGAAAATACAAAGATCAAACCAATAATGAGTTTTCCGGAAATCTGTTTTCCACGTAAGCAACCGTAAACACGAATTTTACGATAAAGAGTTTTAGGGGAATTGGGACAGATCAGATAAGATTACTGAGTCTACGTATATTATAAATACTTTTTGAGTAATAATTAGTGTATACAATTTTTTATTATTTAAATCAAGTAAAAATAAAAAAAATGAAATTTAAAATAATCGTCATTTTTATGAATTGACTAATAAAAAACAGACGTTGTATCAGAATAAGAATTAGAGGTCATTAGGAGCAACTGCTATGCTATCAGGTTTCGGCACCTATGTAAGGATAGGAATTACATTTCGGCCCCTTATGTAAGGATATTAATATCAGTCTGTAATAATATAATCCTAATATAATAATTACAATCACAAAATATTTCTGCAAACTAGTGTACGAATATCGTCACTAACCAGTTGCCACACGATCTCACCAATATCATCATCCTAAGCTGACGTTAGTACTTAGTGGATCATCATTGAGTACTAACGTCCTCGCAGGATATTGTTGTTTAGAACAATATTGTTGTTTAGATATTGTTGTATTGCAACTGGTTCGTAACGTTATTCGTACACTATCTTATTCTAATGCAAAGTATATTATTTATTATCCATCCATAAAAATTTGCCACTTAAGAGTTTAAATTTATTCTTTATATTATTGTGTTGATTTATATATTTTACTATTTTCTGCTTGATGTTATTTTTATAGTAACCTAGTTTAAAATATGTATCTATTAAATTATTTAAATGATTTTGAAGAAAGCCAATATTATTACATATTGTTGCAATTCTTAAAATTTCATTATTTAATGTATTATATTTTATATTATATGGTATGCATGAATGCTCATGCAAAAATATGTTTCTCGTAAATTTAAATATGCCATATTTACGATGAAAATTAATTTTAATTCATGTTATTTTATTATGTAATAGAAGTTCTAATTTATGTTATTTTAGTATAAAATAATAGTTTTAAATAATGTTATTTTATTTTATAATAGTAGTTTTAATTTATATTATTTAAGTATATAATAATAGTTTTAATTAATGTTTTTTTATTTTATAATAATAGTTTTAATTAATGTTTTTTTATTTTATAATAGTAGTTTTAATTAATGTTATTTTGTTATGTAATAGTAGTTTTAATTAATGTTATTTTATTTTATAATAGTAGTTTTAATTTATATTATTTAAGTATATAATAATAGTTTTAATTAATGTTATTTTATTTTATAATAGTAGTTTTAATTTATATTATTTAAGTATATAATAATAGTTTAATGTTTTTTAATTTATATTATTTAAGTATATAATAATAGTTTTAATTAATGTTATTTTATTTTATAATAGTAGTTTTAATTTATATTATTTAAGTATATAATAATAGTTTTAATTAATGTTATTTTATTTCATAATAGTAGTTTTAATTTATATTATTTAAGTATATAATAATAGTTTTAATTAATGTTATTTTATTTCATAATAGTAGTTTTAATTTATATTATTTAAGTATATAATAATAGTTTTAATTAATGTTTTTTTATTTTATAATAGTAGTTTTAATTAATGTTATTTTGTTATGTAATAGTAGTTTTAATTAATGTTTTTTTATTTTAATAGTTTTAATTAATGTTATTTTATTTTATAATAGTAGTTTTAATTTATATTATTTAAGTATATAATAATAGTTTTAATTAATGTTATTTTATTTCATAATAGTAGTTTTAATTTATATTATTTAAGTATATAATAATAGTTTTAATTAATGTTATTTTATTTTATAATAGTAGTTTTAATTAATGTTATTTTGTTATGTAAT